>PVHP010046590.1:0-13236 GCA_004024765.1 Zapus hudsonius | reverse complement strand
ACTGGTGGCAAGAAAACTTTATGACTTCCCACATCCAATTTCCCCATCCAACTCCCCTTTTCCTGATCTACTGAATTAGAATAAATGTGTAACTAAAATTTAATTCTGTCCCTGTGTACAATTCTTTGGCATTAGAGGACAAGAACTCGGAGTAGGAGGAGGGGGAAGGGAGGATTCCAAAACTCTCTCTCTCTCCCCGTGTTGCTTACAATTATTAATTAGCAGCAACCCGTATCATACTCACCCGTAATCTCAGCGCTTGGGAGGTGAAGGAAGGATGATCAGACATTTAAGGTCATCCTTTGTTCATAGTAAGTGCATGGATATCTTGGGCTACATGGATCCCTGTCTCAAATAAAAGTCAAAAAACAAAGGGGAAAAGAATAGGAAAATAAGCACTCATTAAAAGATATGATGCTTCTGGAAGGTTCATCAAGTGGCCAGTGCCTTGATTATAAAATGAGGCCTAAAGGAGGCCTTTGGTTCCTGACAAGAAGGCATTCCAGGCCTTTAGGATGGGTAGAAACACATGTCATCTGCAGGGGACATCCACCAGAACATGAAGTGACCTCATGGATGGCATAGAAAATTGGCTTCTTGGGGCTGCAGGGTGGCTCAGTGGTCAAAGGTACTTACTTCCTTAAGCCTGCCAGGCTGGCTTAAGCCTCCTGTCCCAGGTTCCATTCCTCAGTACCCATGTAAGGCTGGACACAAAATGACTCATGAATCTGGCATTTGTTTGCAGCTGTGAGAGACCCTGGTGTACACACATACACACACACACACACACACACACACACACACACACACAGGAGCAAGTAAATACATAAGACAAATTATAAAAAAAGAAACTGTTTTGTTCAGAGGCTTTGTACACTACATGACCTGTTTCTTCTCATTTATAAATGGCACAGCAGATGGCAGCCCAACATAAAAATGAACAAGAGGAACATGTCACTATCTCAAATGGTGACACACAAGCAAAAGATCAGAGTCTGGGAACCACATGGGGTGTGAGGAAACACCTTTTTCCAACAGAACTTTCTGGGCTGAAAGAAATTTTCTTTATCTGTACCATGCAGTACAATATAGTACACATGAGCTCTTGAGTCTTTGAAATGTAGTTAGCAAGACTGAAGAAGTGAAAATTTAATTTGATTTTAATTAGGTACAGATCAATTTGAGAAGCCATGTGAGACAAACAGTTTCTGTATTAGATAGTACAGTTCTCAATAAATGTACTCCCTTTCAGAATTTTCTAGACTACTCCAAACTATGTTACCCTTTTCTATTGTTCCTTAATGGGCTGGCATTAGAATTCCTGTTAAGAATAGAATGGTCTTTGTCTGTGAATACTACTTCAATGGATAATTTGGTTATATAGGAAGGACCAAGACATTTTCCATAAAAATGTGCGTGAGGACTGGAGACATGACTTAGCGGTTAAGGCCTAAGGACCTGGGTTCAATTCCCCAGTACCCATGTAAGCCAGATGCACAAAGTCACACATACATTTTGGAGTTTGTGGTGGCAGGAGGCCCTGGTGCACCCATTCTCTCTCTCTCTCTCTCTCTCTCTCTCTCTCTCTCTCTCTCTCTCTCTCTCATTCTCTCTGTAGCTCTCCTCTCTGCTTGCACATAAAAAATAAAATATTTGAAAAATGTGGGATAAATTGTTTATGAATTGTCACTCCTGAGTGTCAAGGAACAGCAGAAGATGGGGAAATGGGAGGCAATAAAAAAGGTTGGAGGCCACATTCAATGTCAAGGTGGCCAAAGGACTCTTAGCGACAGAGAGAGCTTATATTGCCCTCTCACTTGTGTTGCTGTGTTGTAAATACACTCTGTCTTTCCGAATCTTGGATAAAATTCTCTGTAAACACAAACAACTTGTTTTGATTGTACACACAAGTGTGTGTGTATGTGTGTGTGTGTGTGCGTGCGTGTGAATTTAGTAAAAGGAACGGGTTCAGTGTTCAAAGTAGAATTGAATGGAAAAAGAAATCCATGGAATGATGTGGCAGTTAGCAAGCTACACTAACTCAGTAAAATGAGACACTCAGAGGCAGAGAAAAACACAAGAAAATAAGCCCTTAAGGAAGCTTTTGCTGGTATTGATTTTTCATAAAAATGGTGGTTCACACAAAGCTCACATAGATATTAAAGCAAAGGGTTGTTACCACTGATACTGTACTATATGGAAAGTGGAACTAGAAGCCACTTGAAAGGTTGCATAGATAAAATTAAATGGTGTGGGGATGTGCAATTACAAGGACCTGAGTTCAATCTCAGCTTCCATGCATAAAGACAAACCTCCCGTGTATGCCTGTCACCCCAGTGCACAGGAGGATGGAAACAGGGAGATTGCTAGGACAATCTTATCAGCCAGTCTAACAGGAAAATGGGGCCTCCAAGGTCAGTGAGAGAGTCTTTCTTGGGAAAATAAAGTGGAAGATAGATAGAGAAGGACACTCAGTATCTTCCTATACATGCATGTGCATGGACACACACATCTGTACACACAAGTGCATAAACCACATGCACACATGCTACACACACACACACACACAAAGATAATGCTTGCAAAGTGCTGTACATAGTAAGAGTTTAATAAAGAATAGTTGAGGTTTAGTTTCCTATTTGTGTGTGTATATGTGTGCAGTATGCTTGCATGTGTTTATGTGCATTCATGTGCATGTGTGTGTATGTATAGGTGCATGTACACATGTGTCTGCATGCATGTGGAAGCCAGAGGATAATCTCAAGTGTTGTACCTTAGGAACACTGTTCACCCTTTTTGGAGACAGAGTTTCTCACTGGCTTGGAGTTTACCAATTAGGCTCTTTCCAGGTATCCTCCTGCACCCAGCTCCTCAGTGCTGAGATCATAGATAGCTACCAGCATGCTCAACGTTTCTTCATGGATACTGGGAATCAAACTCAGGTCTTCATGCTTGCAAGGAAAGCACTTTACTCACTGTGATATCTCTCTAGCCTCTGGTTTCCTATATTTTAAGTGACTATAATAATCTTCCAGTTTTTGTGAAAGCTTAGTACTTGTTTTCAAGTGCTGTCTAATATCCAGGCTTCTCTTCTGTAGTTATCTACCACCATCTTTCATATTTTCTCTCTCTCTTATCACTTAAATGGGCATATTGCCTTACATGGTTGAGTCCAACTTTTATCTATTTTCACCCATTTGGTGGTCCTTGGCTCTCCCACAGTGGTATTAATTTCAAATTATTTTTATTAGCCCTGGTGTCCAGATACCATGAATTGTTTATTGAATACTTTCTGTCATTGGCTGAAATATAAAACTAGCACACTCTTTTTGTCTTTCTTAATTACATCAGCAATTCTTGTACATCTAAATCAATTATTCCTGTTATTAGCCTGAGAAAATGTCTAAAATTATAGGGTTTTGACTACACTATCTGAAAAACTCATATGATACAGGCTACTCTACTGCCATCAGGAAGATGTCTGATTGAAATAATGGGTGATATACTAACTGAACATTTAAATGTTCAAATTGAAAGTTTTTATTAATCCCTAAAAGAAACAAAACACAATTAATATCTCACCTACATCTCAGTTACCCCAACTCTAGGTGTTGGTACTAGGGCTATTTTGTCCAATATATGTAGGCAACTAACTAACAGTATATTGATTGAAATAAGTGTGCCATTTGTCTATCACAATTGATGCTCTGATTTAAAGAGGTGAATATGAGTAATAAGACATAATTTATCAACCTTATGAATTGAATTTTCGGCTAGTCCTTCTGTCTGTGTGATAGATAACCACAGTGGGGTTCTTGCAGATTCTGGTGCTGAGTAGTTAATGATATGAGGCCCATAGAATCTCATGTTTTTTTTTAGTATTCTTAGCTTTTTAATGGGGGGCTCAGGTGTCCTGAGGAAAGACAATTGCAGCTCCACTTCTGGAGCTCTAGTATTAGAATGATAATGTAGGAAAAGCTGGGTCCCACATTATGATGACTAAACAGAAGTATCATATTGCAGTTATATTATTTCAGCTTTTGACACTCCATGGTGAATCATAACCATAACCATAAACCATAAATAGACATTTCTTTTTCTAGGCGATGGAAATGCCTAGAAAGTCCTAAAACTAAAAAGAAAAACCAAAGCAAACCAAAATACACAAATAGAAATCTTGTCAGACCTGATTACTAACATTTCAAATCTTTATCTATTCTAAGTGGTGGGGGCATGCCAGTTTGTCTCTGAGGAGGCAGGGTGTTTATCAGTTGGCATTATACATGATGAGTTCCCCCATGGACTTTCCACATCATGTCAAGCTCTCTTATTTCACTGTGTTTATAAATCACAGAGTGTGCTTGAGATATCAAATAATAGTGAGCTGAGATGTGGAATAAAGAGTTGCCATAAGTGTCAGTTGTTCCTTCCTCCATCTTTCCCTAGAGTTCCCGCAAAGAAAACACTAGGAGGTAAAGGGAGGAACTGGAACAAAGTCTGAAAGATATAGCAAAGCTTTTCATTTTTATTCAGGCAAGGATCTTTAAAATGTGAGCCACAGTGTTTGAAGGTTTATATATTTCTTAAACTATAGCCAGAACACAGAAATCACACAAGCTCTTTCTCTCAGTGGAATGGTTTGTGAAATTCTGGATTTTTACGGAATCACTGTATATTTTCTGTCAACCAGATTGCCATAATTATTGTGTAAGAAAACTAAATGAAGGGATGTTAGCAACTTCTGTGCTTTAGACAGAAATAGAATGAGTGTCTTTGAAAAGTTATGCTTGAACTTGAAAACTTCTATTGTAGAAGAAATTTCAATTGTTACATAGACAAAGGAGCTTGCCAAGTTGTCTGTATAGAGGAGATCTAGTCTTAGTTATGGCAACATAGTTAGGATTGGTCTAAGCATCCTACAAACATAAATTGTCAATGCTTGACATAATCTGAACAAAGTATTTGAAGGCATGTACCAGTCACTTTTCTTGTTGTTGTGACAACAAGCCTGATAAAAGCAATTTAAGGGAGAAAGAGAGGGACTAGTTTGTCTCCCAGTTGGAGGGTACAGTGCATCAGGGTGGGGAAGACATAGCAGCAGGCTCATGTGGCAGCTGATCACATTAAGCTCACATTCAGGAAGGAGAGAGCAGATAGAAAGTGTATCTTGGCTCTAAAACCTCAAGGCCTGCTCCATTGACCCACTTCACCCATCAAGGCTCCACCTCCTAAAGGTTCCACAACTTTCCAAAACACTTCCACCAGCTGGGGATCAAGTATTCAAACACATGATCCTATGGCGAACATTTCACATTGAAACCACAATGAGGCAAAAAAAAAAAAATTAGAAGAAGGGAGAAATTGGATTTTACTCTTGTGAAAAGGGAACTACACGGGGGAAAATCCAAATTTCTCTAACTTTCTCCTGAAGGCATTCTCCAGTCAAGGCTAAAACTCAAGTCCAATGCTGATGCCAGGCTAGAAGTGTCAGGGGATTCAGTTAGGAGGTGTAAGAGTGGTTGGAATTTGGCAAAAATCTTAGAAAGGAGAGAGCCACAGTGGTGGTTGCATATTAAATCCCATTAAATCCTATATGTGCATCTCATTTCAGAAAACACTTTTTCTGAATTTAGAAGCTATATCTATGTTCATTTGGAGTTTTTTGTTTTTATTATTTTTTCACTACATATAAAATTTGGATTTTGGGGCACTTCAAGCCAGGTATGGTGGCATATGCCTATCATTACATCACTCAGGATGCCTAGGGCAAATTGTAAAAGCAAGTCCTCACAAGTTCAATAGTATGAGCTAGTTTTTTATTTTCTTTCTAAAGCCCAACTCGGTAATACATCATAGAGAATAACAGCAGGCGTTGCAAGAAAGAGCCCCTAACTACTGAGCCATATCTCCAGCCTCTTGTGAGATGAACAAAAGTTAAGGGAATTTGTTCTTGAGAGGTCTGTAAAGAAATGAAAAGGCTGAAGAAAAATGAACTTAAGTGGTATCTCAAATACAAAAGGAGTAAACACTAGAAACAATAAATATTTAAATTTATGTAAGACTTCCCTTTTTGTTCTTACTTTTAGTTTCTTTAAATTAAAAATGATTCTTGTGAATCAAGTCAGTCTGGCATTTGCATGAATTCTGGGAATCCAAACTCTCTCTGGTCCTCATGTTTACATAGAAAGAACTTTAACTTCTGCCTAGAGCAGAAGTGCTGGTGCATGACTGTGTTCTCAGAACTTGGGGAGTGGAGGCAGGAGGATCATAATTTCAAGGTCATCCTTGGCTACACAGTTACTTTGATGCTAACCTGAGATATATGTGACCTCACACACACACACACACACACACACACACACACACAATGAACTGTCTATCTAGAAGAATAAACAAGTGGAGAACAACCAAGAAAATGATGACTCATTGTTTTTGAGAGAGGGTCTCACTATATAGATTAGGCTGACGTCAAACTCATGATCCTCCTGCCTCACCATCTCAAGAGCTAGGACTACAGGTCTTCGCCACCATGCTTAATCAAGAGTAGCTCATTCTGATCTTATTTAGGAATGACCTATAAAACTAGAATGATTAAATCTTGTACTAGTTCAGGATGTGATAGGTAAACACAAAGAGGGTAATGAATAGGAGGGAATTTGGTACTTAATAAAGATGGCATTTCAACTTGGTAGTGGTGAGGTGAGGGAACTATAGCCATTGATGGAAGAACAAACATTGCCCCCCAAGATCAGAAAGAAGGCAAAAATATCTGCTCTCAAGACTTCTATATCACACTGTACTGGATGTCTTAGAGAGTAAAATAATGTTAGAAAAATGTGTAAAGAGCACACAGATCATATGTGTCTTTGTTGATGGCATTATCATGCTAGGGCAATTTAGCAAGACAAAGGATAGTCCTTTCAGCAAAGGGTTCTGGAGCAACTGGATATTTAGAGGGCAAAAGGTCAATCTTAACCTCAAGTTGTTCTATAGATGTCACAAAATCCAATCTAAAATCCAACAGTTTTTTTATAGAAATGGATGAGCTCATATAAAATTTACATGCTAATGTAAAAGAATTAGAATTATCAAAAGCATAGTGAAACAGAGGAATAAGTTTGGAGGACTCTACCCAACTTTGAAATTTGCTTGTAGTGGGTAAGATTCTGTCAGGAAAAGGTCTGTGATTTTGACATTTATATACATCAGATTTCTGTTAGGAACAACCTTGTGGAGAGTGAAAGGAGCTTGATGACAGAGGGAGGAATTGAATGTGAAGGAGTTTGGGTGAATGCTTCAGCCTGTCAGGCAATCCTACAATTGAGCCAGCCCTTCAAATGCCCTTCTTTGAAGTAAGAATGGTGGTGCTGACTTTTACATGTATTTTGGGAGGGGTTATGGCTGTGGGCCAGTCAACATTCTTCCACTACAGCCACCAGATACTACCACTTTCAGAAGATGGAGAAATGAGTACTTTTGTAGCTGGGTGAGCTGAGGATTAGAATTTAGATAATGTCCAGCAAAAATTCGAATGCACCCCCAAAATTAAGGAGTATCTGAATTCTTGTGTACAAAGTTAAAGAATTAAAATCACAGACAACCAGATATTAAGGTATAGTGGGAGACTTTATTTAAAAGAAAATGGGAGGCTACAGACATCTCCAACCACTAGTGTGGGGAGAGCATGTAGGAGAGGTTTTAATAAAATCTGTGCTGCTCAGCCAAACAAGCAGAAGAAGGAAAGACATCAGAGGGCTCTCATCATGAGAAGGACAGGTTCATATGGGAAAGAATACTGAGTCCCCCTCACCCCAGCCTAAGGGCTGGGGTGAGGGGCCTTACCTGGAAAATGAAAGTCCTCCTTCTAGGATGCCATGTGGACGATAAAAGACTGGCCTTTGTTCTAGGGAAGTTTTTAAAACTTCCACGAGGTAAGTCAGAGAGATAGCTGATTGGTCTATACCTGACCAATTAGTTTTTGCATCTAGGTTTGGGCTCTAGCTAGAGACACCTTCCATACAAGGGGAGGGGGGTATATGGAGCTTGCCTGAAACTGTCACACTTCATGCCATAATGGAGATTTGGCTGGTGTTCCACTAGAGTCGCTACCACTTCCCTATCACTTAGATGCCATTATGTTGTATAAATAAGATTTAAGAATAGTTCCTCTAGAAGTCTGAAGGGGGACTGGGGAGACTGCTCAGTGAGTAAAGCATGAGGACCTGAGTTCAGATCCCTAGCATTTGCATAAAAACTAGGTGTGGTGGTGTGCGCCTGTAATCCCAGGGCTGGAGAGGCAGAGGAAGGAGGATCCCCTGGGCTTGCTGACTAGCTATGTTAACAAAATCCATGAGCTCCAGGCTTAGTGCGAGACCCTGTCTCAAAAAGTAAGGTGGAGAGAAATTGTAGAAGACACCTGACATTGGCCTCTGGCCTCCACATGCATGTCCACACATGTCCACATGCTCCCATACACCTGTGCCCTCATACATACAAACTGGCATACACACATGTGCACACACACACACACACACACACACACACACACACAGAGGAGTCTGTTTTTTTTTTTTTGTCCACCATTCTTTTACATTGATGCCTTTCATTCCAAGCAAACCACTGGTTGTTCAGCTGCACACTGAGGAAGTGACCGAGATTCTTTCATGTCATGCAGTGCCCATCACCACATGCAGTAGCTGCCAGTGCTCAGTAAATGAAACAGTGATCTGCAAGCACAAAGGGGGAAAGGCCGGCTGAATCTAGGTTCCCCAGAAGCAGACTCTGCTGTGGCAATTTGAGAACAAATGGTTTCTTAAGGGAGGGATGGCAGGATAGATGAGCAAGGGAGGGAAGTCTCTGCTTCAACCTGAACCCTGGGGAGCTCTGGAGGATGAAAGAAGCCTCAGAGTCCTCAGAGTGCAGGTCTCAAGAGGAGGAAGATAGGACTCAGGGGAGGAAGCAATCTCCCAAACATAAAACTGAATCAATGTAAAAATGATCAAGGAGATAGATTACATTATATATATATATATATATATATATATATATATATATATATATATATATATATATATATATATATCAAACAACATGTATTTTATATGCAAAACCCATCTCAATTTGGGGTGGGGAGATGGCTCAATGGGTAAGTGACTTGCCATTCAAGCACGAGGACCTGAGCTTGATTCCTTAGCACCTACATGAACAGGTGTGCTATGCAGGCCTATAACTCCAGCTCTGTGGGGAGTGGAGACTGTAGAATCGCTGTACTTAGTGGTCAGCCTGTCTGACTAAAACATGGCACCTCTGGGTTCAGAGAGAGCCTCTGTCTAGTTTCTCAAGGAAACTAGGTGGAAAATGTGAGAGGAGGACACCTGATATTCTCCTGTGTCTTCTTCTCTATGCATGTGCACAAGGCATGCATATGTGCATGCACCACACACACTGCACCAAACATAACACACACACACACACACACACACACACATGTGCATGCAGAAAATACCACATCTCAACTTGGATATGAAATTTATTATATTTATTTTATTTTTATTCTTTCAATGGGAAATTTTTATTCAAAATACATATTTCATATTTAGATTTCATAATTTGATAGTTGGCAAAGTATTTTCACACACCCAAAATGTTTGGAGCTTCCTTAACTGAATTGAGAATTTCTTTTTATATTCAAATTTAAAATTAATTAAAATGGAATGGAATTAAAATTAATCTCTTAGAGGCATTAGGAATACTTTAAGTCCACAATAGCCACATGTGGCCAGTTGCCACCAAATTGGGCAGAAGAGCTATTGCTTCTATAGAAGAAGCAGTTAGAGGCAGCTGTGATGAAAAGCTCTTGGGAAAGATTTGTGGAGTGTCAGGGAACATGAAAAGAGGCAAAGGGTGGTGGTGTTGTATAGTATACAAGGTGGAACCACTTCTCATGTTCAAGACCAAAGCTTGCAAACATCACTCTTTTTCCAGCATATATATATATATATATATATAGTGTTTATTGACAACTTCCCTAAATATAAGCAATATACCATGATCATCCCTTCCCACTACCTTCCCTTTCCTCCTTCCCAAATTCCCCCTCCACTTCTTATTTCAAAATATTAACTTCTATTTTGATGTCATCACTTTTCCCTCCTATTATGCAGATCTCATGTAGGTAGTGTCAATCACTGTGAAGTCATTAATATCAAATCCATTTTGTGTCTGGAAGACAGGATTGTGAGCACTCCTCCCCTTCCTTTGGCTTGGCTCTTACATTTTGTTGCAGTCAGCATTCTAGTTGCTGCACAGAAAGAACCCAAGCAAAAGTGGCTTGTGGAGGAATGGATTTATTAGGCTTACGGACTCTAGGGGAGACTCCATCCTGGCAGGGAAAATGATGGCATGAGCAGACGGGTGGACATCACCTGTGCCACAGCACTGCAAACAGC
This sequence comes from Zapus hudsonius, assembly GCA_004024765.1. NCBI lineage: Eukaryota > Metazoa > Chordata > Mammalia > Rodentia > Dipodidae > Zapus > Zapus hudsonius. Next base: position 2,788 of record PVHP010046590.1, on the reverse strand, counting down.
AGCAGGAAGGTGTGCCAAATACTGGCAAGGGTAATCTGGTTTATAAACCCCATAAACCCACCCCAACAACACAGCTCCATCTAGGTTGTAAAACTCAAACTGCCATCAGCTGAAGATGGATCATTCAGAACACATTCATTTGTTTGTGGGGGACACCTGGATCAAACCATGACACATTCTTTCTACCACCTCTTCTGCAATGGTTCCTGAGCCTTCCTGAGCCTTAGAGGATGTGATAGAGACACCTCCCTTAGTGCTGAACACAAGAAATATTTATTGGTAATTAATGAGGTACTAGCTCAGTTCTATGTAATGGAGACACAAGATCTGAAATTGTAGTTGTTCTTATATTTGTGGTATAGGTAGGGTAGATGATTGGTTGTAAAATGGGTATTAGATTACTGTTTCTGCTTTAACAAAATAGCACCATCTTGGTGACTTAAAACAATAGAAATCCAAACTTGTACAATTCTTTGTGTGTGTGTTTGTGTGTGAGTGTGTATGCACACACATGTATATATGTGTAGAGGTCAGAGAACAACCTCAGGTAATGTTTCTGAAGTACTGTCCATCTTTTTTGAGACAAGGTCTCTCAATGGCCTAGAGATCACAAAGTAGGCTAAACTATCTGCAAGTGAGCCCCAGGATCATTCTGACTCAGCCTCACTGGTACTGGTATTATAAGAACATGCCACTATGCTATTCTCATGGGTTCTGAGGACCTAACTTAGGTCCTCATATGCTTGGCAAGCACTTTATCAACTGAGCTATCTATTGACACAGCCCCAATCTCAAGCCCAAAGTGTTGGAAGGTCATTGTTCCCTCCAAAGGCAATAGGGAAGATTCTTTTCTGCTATCTTCTTAGCTCTTGAGCCCCCAGCACTCCTTCATTCCTTGGCTTGTGTCAGTAGAACTCTATCTCTGCCCATCTCCACACAGCCATAATACCTTTTTGTGTTTGTGTCTGTGCCCGAATTTACCTCTTTTTAAAAAAAAACACCAGTGCCCCTTCTAATTCAGCATGATTTCATATTAACCAATTACCTCTATAAAGACTATTTTTTAAAGTTGCATTCATAGGTATTAGGAGTGAACACAATTCAACTCATAACATGTAAAGAAGTAAAAAAATTGGATAATTTCATAGTGTTTTGATGAAAACATGACAAGGCAATGTTATGAAGTGGGCTGGTTCTAAAGCTTCCAGAAGAAGGAGCAATAAACTGAAGGAGTCATGGAGAGGCACATCAACTCTGGGTGTCAGTTGGGTCAGAAGTACCCAAACAGACACACAGGCTCATGTCATCCTACAGATCTTCCTACTGCTGCACAGAGCTTTCAGCCAGGGCAGTTGGCAACTCTGAACAGTTAGGCATTCCATATGGCCCTTGCGTATCCACACTGTTTCTCTATTGCTCTGTCTTCAGCTCCTTGTTGAAACATGAGAAATGAGGATCACCATGAACAAGAATGGACTTGTCAACTAGCATCTTATGTTTACTGAATGTACAATAACCTAAAAACCACTCTGAGAGCAGCCCAAGACAACTTGGTTCCTGAGTCTTGGTCACATGGGCAGATAGCTGGATTGTTGATATTGATATCCACAGCATTATCCTTCATGCATTTTTACTTCTTTCTTTTGGATTTGATGTTATGCACATCTATAGTTGTACATTTCCTATGGTTTGAGTCCCATTGAACCAAATCCCAAGTAATAAAAGACATAAATGGAAAGGAATGAGGGCATAGGATTAGGCTTTGGACTTCACTTTTGGACCAACTCTGTTGTGACTGTACAACTAGGGACTTTCACTATAAAAACATGTGTACAAAGATAAAATAATATTACAATAAAAACAAAACCCTCACATCTTCAAAATCAAATTAAACTTCACCTCAACCAACCAACCAAATACAAAGTCAATTTCTGGGCTCACCTGTTTTGCTGTCCTCCTAAAGGACATCTGTGAAGCTAAAGCCTTATTTACTGTACAGAAACATCAATTCCAGGTGACTTAATGCTTAATTAGGAAAAGTAAAAACTTCCCAGGAAAATAAAAGTATTTTCATAATCTTGACATACACAATCTGTTCCTCTTCAAAGCATGGCACTGAAGCCAGAAATGACAAACTAAACCATTGAGGCATTATATTTTATTACAAAAATTATTATTATTATTATTATTATTATTATTATTATTATATTATATATATTATTATATTATTAAAAAATAGATGGCATTAAATATAATAAACAAAATCATAGTTTATGACATACTGAAACATAGACAATGGAAAAAAAATGAAGGGTTAACAGATAGAATAGGAATAAGTTTTAAATATTAATAAAACAAAATCCTAAATAGAAAAATAGGCAAAGAATAAACATAAAGAAGCAATTCTGAAAAGTCATTCAAGAGTGAGACAGGGGGACTTCTGGGGAAGATGGCTGACTAGCAGACAGGCCGTAAACCTCGGGAAATAAGAGCCAGGGTTTTCAGCAGGGATTGAGGTTGTGGACACAAGCTGCGGCCACGCGCTGAATTCCAGGCACCTCTGAGCACAGGATCCTCACAACTGGATGCCGCCAGCGTGGACCAGCGCTCACAGGAGCCAGTGAGTCGTCCAGGCAGGCTGTGCCAGAACAGCTTCAGCCCGCCAGCTGCCTGAGGCTTTCATTTGGCTTTCCTTGTGTTTGGCCCCCACCCTCCCGCCCTCTGTCTATCCCGCCTCCCGGGCACTTGCATTTCTTTCTTTTTCAACTTTTTGTTGTTTTCTTTTTAT
>PVHP010046589.1:0-13227 GCA_004024765.1 Zapus hudsonius | reverse complement strand
AAAAAAAAAAAAAAAAAAAAAAAAAGAAAAGAAAGAAAGAAAGAAAGGACGTGCTAGGGTCTCCTGTCACTGCAAACTAATTCCAGATGCATGTGCTACTTTGAGCATCTGATCTGGGTACTGGGGAATGAAACCCAAGCTGTCAGGCTTTGCAAGCAAGCCCTTTTAACCATCGAGACATCTCCCCAGCCCCTCGACTACTGCTTCAAACAAACCAAGAAACAAATAATTTCAAGACAGTCACTATAGAAAATGGAATTTCCAGTAAAAGCCTATTTTGAATTAGGGTCCTGTGCAATGGCACTGGTTACATGCCCGTGAAACTGGCCTTGGCTCCAACTTTCAATGCAAACTACTTACAGTTTAGGTCTTCTGAAAAATCACTTGCTTTTAGTAGCTCCTAGAACAGCTGAGATGGGTTTTCAGACTGACATTAAAAGAGATGTGGGAGCTGGAGATATTTCTCAGTGGTTAAAGCACTTGCCTCCAGAGCCTAAGAACCTGGGTTTATTTGCAGTTGCTAGAGCCCTGATGCATCCATACTCTCTCTTTCTCTCTCTCTCTCTCTCTGCTTAAAAATAAATAAATAAATAAATAGACATGGACCCAGGTGTATTGGTACATGCCTTTAGTCCTAGCACTTGGGAGGCAGAGGTAGGAGGACCACTGTGAGTTTGAGACCACCCTGAAACTACATAGTGAATTCCAGGTCAGCCTGGGCTACAGTAAGACCTAACCTCAGAGAGATTGGGGGTGGGGTTCCTATCACAGTAACCAAAGCATCAATGAAAGTCTCTGGCCTATTTCTTGTCAGATTCAGAGCATAGCCACCTTACTTGCCTCTTCCAGATGCTGAAGGGATCCTGGGGATCTGGAGTCTCTAGTTTGTTGGTGTCATAAGTAATAAACAGCATTTGATTTGTTTCTCAAAACTGGGTGTGGAGCTGAAAAGGTGGCTCAGCAGTTAAAGATGCATGTTTGCAAAGCCTGCTGGCCTGGGTTCAACTACACAGTACCCACATAAACCAGATGCACAAAATGGGGGCAATGTGTCTGGACTTCACTTGAAGTGGCAGAAAGCCCTGTCATGCCCTTCTTCTCTCTCTCTCTCTGTCTCCCTCTCTGTCTGTCTGTCTGTTTGTCTGTCTCTCTCTCTCCACTTGTAAATAAATAAAAACTTTTTTCAAAACTGGGTGCAGGCCAGGGATGTAGCTCAGTTGGTAAAGTGCTTGTCTAGAAAGCCTTGAGTGCAACCCCTAGACCATTAAAAACCATGTATTTCTGTAATCCTAGTGTTGCAGTCAGCATTCTTGTTGCTGCCCAGAAAGAACCCAAGCAAAAGCGGCTTATAGAGGAATGGGTTTATTTGGCTTACGGACTCGAGGGGAGACTCCATCCTGGCAGGGAAAACGATGGCATGAGCAGAGGGCTGGACATCACCTCTGCCACAGCACTGCAAACAGCGGCAGGAAGGTGTGCCAAACACTGGCAAGGGGAAGCTGGCTTAGAACCCCATAAGCCCACCCCCAACAACACAGCTTCATCGAGGTTGTAAAACCCAAACTGCCATCAGCTGAGGATCGACCTAACAGAACACATTCATTTGTTTGTGGGGGACACCTGTATCAAACCATGACACCTAGCATTTGAGAAGTTGTAGCAAGAGGATTAGAAATTCAAGGTCATCCTACACTACACAGTGAATTCAAGGTTATCTTAGGACACAGGAGACTCTATCTCAAAAATAACAAACAAACAAAAAAGCCCACCTGGATAAGCTGGTATTTGTAACCACTAAATCAGGTTTCATACTGTGATTTGAGAATATTTACAAAAACAGAAGCATCTTCCTGTTTCTTGTCAAGCTGAACATTAACCCTAGGCAGAAATTAAGCTTGAAGGTCATTAAGGAAGGACACCTCCTGTTTCCCAGGTAACATTACAAAGGAAAGGAAGGGGGACTGGAAAGGTTGCTCAGCAGTTAAAGTCTCTTGGCTGCAAAGCCTGATGGCCTGGGTTCAAATCCCCTGTACCCATGTAAACCCATGCATCTGAAGTTCCTTTGTAGTGGCGGTAGGCCCTGGTGTGCCTATAGTCACTCTGTCTGCCTCTTTCTCTGTGTCTCTGTCTCCCTCTGTTGAATGAATAAATATATTGAGAGAGAGAGAGAGAGAGAGAGAGAGAGAGAGAGAGAGAGAGAGAGAGAGAGAGAGAACCACCTCCTCCTCTGGTACAGGGTCAATACCAGTCAATAACTCACTGGTAAGAGACCAACTCTCACCTACAGACATGCTAATGCAGTGGGAGGAATAGTTATCCTCTTAATGAGATAATGTATTATAACCCTAACAAGCCCCTATCTTGGTTATGCACCAAAATTAGATGGTAATGCCCTATTGCTGAAGACGTGGCAGTCTTTGGTCACAGGACATTGAGAAATCAAGCTGGAGCTGAGACGGAAACTATCTCCCTGCTGGCTGGCTGTCATAGTGCTGGAAAGCGCAGTGTGTGCTACTGGGGGAGAAAAGCCATCAGCAGTGTGAACAGGCAAAGGGTCCTGGAGACCCAATAATGCCACATAAGTTATGGAGCATCAATGACTCCATGATTGGATATGAAGCCCAGTCAGTGGGAGGGAATTCATGTCATACTGAGAAGGTAGTCAAAATCCCACAGCTTGGAAGATCGTAGACCCTAGAGGGAAGCTTTGTTTTTTGGCTAAATTGAGAGGTCATGCCCATACTGATCAAAAAGTTTGTAAATTGTTGTAGTCAACTTTCTGCGACAAAAAATAAATAAATAAAAACAGCCAAGCAAAAGGCAGCCAATGGCAGGAATGAGATTATTTTGACTTGCAGACTCCAGGGAATGCTCCATGGTGGCATGAGCAGAAGGTGGACATCACCTCCGCCACAGCACTGCAAGCAGAGGCAGGAAGCTGAAACACCCCAACAACACATCTGCAACACAGTCTCAATTTCACAAGTCAGCTTGGGATCCAGCATTCAACACACATTAAGCTTATGGGGACACCTGGGCCAAAGCACTACATAAATGGGTATGTTGATCCCCTTTGAACCTGTTTTTACAGGTGCCGGTAAATACCAGGAAGCCCTGGCCTCCCCCTCCCGCCTTCCTGGCTGGTTTTCATCCTGGGGAGGTGACTGACACCCTGGGGAAGAAGAGAGGACAGAGCCAGGCGGCCGGATCCCCAAGTTCCCTGGGGGGGGGGGTCAGAGCGGCCCCTGCTCCCGCCCCGCCCCCTCCGCCCGCGTCCAGCAGTTGCTATGGCGACCGCCGCACGCTCCGCAGCCGCAGGCAGGAATGGCGGAGGCCGAGCCCGAGACCCCGGAGGACGGGACGGAGACCCACGGGTGCCACAGGATCCTGGAGAACCTCCAGGCAGCCATTGATCGATTCCAGTTCAGCCCCAGGTGACGGTCCTGGGGCCCAAGGTGCCGGGAGCTGGCCTCGCAGCTTCTGGGGTTTGATTTCTCCAAGGAGCCCGTTCAGCGCCCACTCTGGGCCTGGGTTCCTGTGGTCCCGAGCCTCCCACGGGCCTCTGGATTAGGCTGTTTAGTTCATCTTCGCCGCAGTCGTAACCACCGCTGGAAAACATAACAAATGTCTGAGGGCAAGGCCGTTCAACGTTTCGTCTCGGTGACTTCTAGAAAAGGCCATATAGAAGTGGCGGGAGGTCTCAGTAGGCCGCTCTAGGAAAACACCATAGAGACTAAACCACAAATTTCTTCCTCCCAGTCCTGAAGGCTAAGACCACTGCCTTGGTGTGTGGTGAGGAACCCTTCCTCATAAATAGCACCTTGTGCGTGCCCCCCAAGACAGAAGGGTCACAAGAGCTTTCTCTCAGTTCTCTAACTTCAATCCATAGCTTTTACAAGGCAGCATCCTTATTCGTGAGGCTCCCGTCCTCAGGACCTAATCATCTTTACGGACCTCCCGCTTCCTGATGCCATCACCTTGGAGTTTCAACGTGGATTTTCCTGAAACTTGGGTACTCTCAAACACGTGCAAACATAGTGTGCCACATGTATTTGATAATAGAGTTGTTATTTTATAATTCTTGCTTTTTAGTTCCTCCCTCTCCTAATCCTTCTTTGACCTTTCTCCCTCAGTTTTGTTGTTTATTTGGATAATTAGAACTGATGATTCTAGGAAAATCCTTTTTTTCAAACTAGTTAAGTATCCAGCACTAGGTTAATGACTATAAAATATCACTTCTCTAAAGTAGAGGCTGCATGGAGCCAGTAGCTGTTCCCAGGCCAGCCCCACAAGGAGGCAGCAAGGGGCAACAGATGAGCTAACTCCATGGTGGGTCTGGTATAATGACACAGTTCTGCCCAGCTCATAATGGATGCATTTGTTAAAATGAGGCAGAGAACACACTGTCCGCAATTTAGAAGTGGCTGTGAAAAGCTCATTCAGGTAGGTCCAGGCAAAGACTATATAGACACTCTGTCCAACCTGTTTCTCAGGAATCACTTTCTCTCCTAGATTCCCGGATATTTCACAGTGGAGTAGTCCCTAACAAAACATCCCAGCCAGACTCAAGTAGCACTACTAACACATGTGTTGTGGACCAAGTAACTACTGATGCCCATAACAAATTCTCTTCACCCAACGTGCTTGGGGATCTAGACTAGTCCACTGATCTGATTGGGAGAAGCTTAAGTACTGGAGACCTGAGGCCTGAACATTCCCAACATCATGTGGACAACAGCAGCAGGAGAGTGAGGCAAACTAACCCTTTGGGGGGTTAGCCTAATAAACTTCAGTGTACACCCCCAGCAGCATCCCTCCTTTAGCAAAGCTCTACCTCCCAAACTTTCACTAGCTAATAAGCAAGCATTTAGAGCACTTGAGTTTATGGGGACCATATTATTCAAGCTATAGCAAAGACAGACACCACCTTAGGATCTAAGGATGGAAAAAAGTATTTCAAACTAATTGAAATACGAAACAAGCTGATGTGGCTATACTAATAATTTAAATTAGACTGTAAACCAAAGTAATCAAAAGCGGGAAAGAAGACTCCATATATCAAGGGAACATGGAAGAAAAGACAACATTTTCAGTAAATTATGCTGGGGAGACTGGATAACTACACATGGAAGAATGATTCTAGACCCTTTTCTTTCATCCTCCACATAAATCAATTCCAAATGCATTAAGGACCACAAACTACAGACCTTAAACTGTGAAATGATTAGAAGAACAAGTACTGAGAACATTTCAAGGTATCGATATAGTTACAGGCAAAGACCTTCTGAATAGGATTCTAGAAGCCCAGGAAATCAGGCAAACAAATCTTTGGGATCTCATGAAATTAAATAGTTATTGTACACCTAAGCAAATCATCCACAGAGCCAACAAAGAATCAGAAAATTTGTACCAGCTATATATCTGACAGAGGTTCTGTTGCAGTCAGCTTTCTAGTTGCTGCACAGGAAGAACCCAAACAAAAGATCTATCAGAACACATTCAATTGTTTGTGGGGGACACCTGTATCAAACCATGACAGTCCACCCCTGGCCCCCACAAACTAATAATCATATAAGATATAAACACAATATGTTCAGCTCAACTCTTTAATCCCCGCAGCTTCCAACTAAGCCATAATACCAAAAATAAACCCATTATGGCACAGAACATTCACAATGCAAAACATGAGGTGCGGCAAAAACAGATTGACCAATACAATACAAGATTTAAAGCAAACAGGACACCATCAATCTCTAACTCCAAGCTCAATGATTCTTAACCAATAACACAAGTCTCTTGGAGATTCAATTCCGCCCCTCCAGCTTGGCTATTCACAGTCCGAGAAAATGTCATCCGGTGCTGGCAGCTTGCCTTGGCACCCATCCATAGTCCTGGAATTCTTTGGGTCTCCATTGCAACCCACAGTTCATCCTCATGGTTCCATCGGGCTCCATGCAGGCAACTTTGCACACCTGCTTTACATGCCGATGGCCATTTTTCAAAAACACAATTGTGTTGCAAATCCAATGACCCTCTCTTTCTAACCAATCTCCATTCCACAGAACCAGGTGGGCTACCAACTTGTTAATCCAGGGGGGATCAAAACATTCAAAGTAAGGGGGAACCCTTACTTCAAAGAGTCCACATTCTTCCTGTTGTTCCAATGCAGACCAGCTGGCTGAATTTCAATAGTTGTAATCTCTCAAACAATTGCAGGTGAATGGGCAGCAGTTTCGACCCAAAGATCTTTCTTTCTGTGCCATCTCCATCTGCTCACACCAGTCCATCTTTACGTAACACAACCCTGCACAGGTTCCCAGGACATAGGCAGGCAGAACACAGTAAGCCTCTCACGCAAACTGCTTCTGGCACAATCCTGACCAAGTTCTTTCTCCCCCTCGTAAGCCAAACCTCACAGTCCATAGTTCTCAATACATTCAGGTCTTTCAACTCTGACCAGAATGATCCATGAAGCTGTACTCACAACACTGCGAGGCATCTTTTAGGCCGAGATTTCAAGTCCTTCCACATCCTTCCTGATCATTTCCAGAAGACCAAAGCCACAAGATCAGGGTTCTAGCAGCAACAGATAACCCCACTCCTGGTACCAAAACTGTTGCAGCCAGATTTCTAGTTGCTGCACAGGAAGAACCCAAGCAAAAGCGGCTTGTGGAGGAATGGGTTTATTTGGCTTACGGACTCGAGGGGAGACTCCATCCTGGCAGGGAAAACGATGGCATGAGCAGAGGGCTGGACATCACCTCTGCCACAGCACTGCAAACAGCGGCAGGAAGGTGTGCCAAACACTGGCAAAGGGAAGCTGGCTTATAACCCCCAAAAGCCCGCCCCAACAACGCAGCTCTAGTGAGGTTCTAATTCCCGAATTGCCATCAGCTGAGGATCGATCTATCAGAACACATTCAATTGTTTGTGGGGGACACCTGGATCAAACCATGACAGGTTCATTATCAAAAAATGCATAAAAAACGCAAATACCTAACAATAGGGAATAATCACACTAGCTCAGAGCATGCTTCCTGCCAGGACTGCAGCACCAGCCTTGCACCCATAGGTCCTGGAGCTGATTAATCTGCAGAGTCCCCAGACAGCGAATAGCACTAGAAATGCAAAACCCTGATTGGACACTGAGCAGGTCAAGCTGCCTAGGGTCATACCTATACCCACCTGGAGGGTACACATGCAAGGAGAGCCATGCTCAGACTCTAGTGCATCCATCCCAATCAAGAGGATAAATAGTCTTCCCTCTTCCACCTTTATCAAAGCTGAAGATACTATACAACAAAGGTACCACAAGAGGTACAAGAACTCCACTCTGAGCAAAACAAGAGAACTGGGTTGGAGAGATGGTTCATCAGTTATGGTACTACAAATCCTACAAATCCTAATGACCCAGGTTTGAAAAGCCAGAGCACACACCAAGTGTTATGTGCTTCTGGAGTTCAGTTGCATTGGCTCAAGGTCTTTGCATGCCAATTCTCTCTCTCTCTTTCTCCCTCTTTCTCTCTCTCAAATAAATAATTAAATAAATGAAAAAAATAAGAGGCCTATCTAGAGATGGGAAAATCTGAGCACCAAACAAACACCCTAAGACATAAAGCCCAGAGATTCTCACCAAGAATGCCTAGTCCCATTATGGAAGCCTCCAAAGAAAACAGAAAATACTCCACACATAGAATCCCAAAATTAAAACATGTTATGCATATTAAACAAATTTAATTAGGCCATGAACAAATGGATAGACATATTGGAAGAGGAGCAACAAAAACAACAAATAGTTCTCAATAAACATACAAACAAAATTGAAGAGAATCAGAAAGATCTCAATAGAAAAATAAATGAATTGAAGAAGAATAATAAAATGAACTCAATGATCCATAGAATAAGCACAATGATGACATGATCAAAGGCAGAAACAAATTCTAAGAAACAAATAGAAATTTGAATCAAGAACTGAACATATAATTTATTAAAAAGAAGAAAATGCTAAAGAAAAGCACAATGAAAATGAAATAATTATTTTAAATGGCTTTGTAGAAAGCCTCACCAACAGAATAGATTATGTAGAGGACAGAATATGAGATCTCAAAGAAAATACACAGGAAATGGACTGGAATGACAAATTCAAAAAATGTGTAAACAGAATATGAGGGAAATCTGTGGTACCTTAAAAAACCAAGTGTGATGGTTAGGTTTTGTTGTCAACTTGATCTTTTTAATTATCTTGGGTCTCTGAGGATGTTTGCAGGAACGCAGCCTCTCAGCAAGGGGCAGGATGTAAAGAAGCTCAAAGAAGCTGGAAGTAAACATGCTTTCCTGTGTGGGAAGTGTAGGAAGGAAACTCCAGAGACTCAGGAAGCCATTAAGTCGGGGGAAGGGTTGTAAGACCCCACCCTAAGGCTATATAAAATGGAGGAGATTCTCTCCTGGCCCCTTCTGCCTGTCGGCTGTTCTGTGTATATGGTGTTGGTGATGGGTTTCTCTTTCTACTCAGACCTATGAAAGAAAGCCAGCCTCTTTCGCTGCTACAGAACTTCCCCTGAATCTATAGTTTCAATAAATACTTCCATCCCCCAAGTTGTGCTACTACTAATCAATAAATTGCTTTTTTAAGGAAAAAGAAAAGGAAATAAAAACTTTCCAACATTCTTCAAAGAATTAAAAACAACAATCTCAAAATTCACATTGAACCACAGATAGCCTCAGTTATCTAAACTTTTCCTCAGGAAAACATGACCCCTGGAGGTATCACCATACGTGATTACAAAATATACTAAAACACCATAGTAATAAACTGCATGGTACTGGCACAGAAACAGACATATAGATGAATGAAATAAACTAGAAGGTCCAGGTCTAAGTTCAAGGAACTATAGCTACCCAATCTTTGACAAAGGAGCCAAAAACTCACACTGGAGAAAAGAAAACATTTTCAACAAATGGTGCTGGAGAAACTAGAAAACCACTTAAAGAAGAATGACTTTAGACCCACTTCTCTCAACCTGAACAAAAACCAACTCCAAATGGGTTAATGACCTCACTATAAGACCTGAAATTCTAAGATGATGAGAAAAGACAATAGGGGAAACACTCTGAGATATAGGGTTAGGAAAAACTTTTTTAATAAGACCAAAGCAGTGCAGGTGATTAGACTAACCCAATCAGTAGGACCTCATGAAACTAAAAGGCTATTGAACAGACAAGCAAACTAGCAACAGAGATATTCCACAGAATGGGAGAAAAATCTTTGCCAGCTATGCCTCCATAATTTATAAAGAACTCAAAAAACTGTGTGATAAAAAATTAAACAATGCAATTAAAAATGAGGCAGAGACCTAAACAGAGAATTCTCAAAGGAAGATTTACAAATGGCCAATACTCACTTAACAGATGCTGAACATCTTTAATCATTAGGGAAATGCAGATTAAACTACTTTGAGATTCCATCTCACAACAGTCAGAATAGCACTCATCAAAAAATTTAATGACAACAAATGTTGGTGAGACTGGGGATAGAGGTGCCCTTTACTGCTAGCAAAAGTACAAACTTGTACAACCACTATAGAAATCTGTATGGAAACTACCAAAAATGATGAAAATAGAGCTACCATCTGTTACACTATTCTACTCTTCAGCATATACACTAAAGACACCACTATTCACTACAGAGATACTTGATCAACCATGTTTGTGGCTGCTCTATTCACATAGCAAGGAATCAGAATCAGCCCAGATGACCATCATCTGATGAATGGGTAATGAAGATGTCATCCACAGTGGAATTCTACATAGCACTGAGGAAAAATTTAGTGATGAAACTGACAGGCATTGCAGTTAAGCAAAACTCTTCAAAGCAGGAATTCAGTAGTTACACAGAACTCAACACGAAATCAGACTTCTAACAGGCCTGCCAAGACCCAGGGAGTACTGCAGAAGAGAGGATGGAAAGACTTTAAGAGGCACAGGACGGGTAGGAATATGCTGAGGTACAGACTCCCACCCACAGTGACAGACACATGCCCATCAAAAGACTTCTAAATGTATATATTTACCCATTGGATCAATACTGCTCTCACTCTTGGTTATAGAACCTGCTTATCACAGATAGTGAAATACCTTGGAGACTCAAGACCCATCAAAATAACAAAAAGAGAAATCATAGTGACTTGGCCTGGATGAGTCATCTCTATGAAACCTGTCAGTCCAGGAAGCATTACAGAGGAAGTAGTGGATTAAATCTCAAAAGTCAAGGCTGGAGAGATGGCTCAGCAGTCAAGGCACTTGCCTCCGGTGCCTAAGGCCTTGGGTTCAATTCCCCAGGACCCACATAAGCTAGACTCCCTCTCTCTCTCTCTCTCTCTCTCTCTCTCTCTCTCTCTCTCTCTCTCTCTCTCTCTCTCTCTTTCTCTCTCTCTCTCTGCTTGAAAATGAATAAAAATCCTTGGTGTTCTCTCTCTCTGCTGTACGTGTGTGTTCCTCTTCTGTGATAAAGCTTCCCCTCCAAACTGTAATCCTGAAATAAACCCTTTCCTCTCATAAGCTGCTTTTGTTCAGGTATTTTGTTTCAGAAATGAAAAGGGTAACTACTAAAAAGGCATTCCTTCATCCTTAAAGATTGATTCCTGAAAACATAATTGAGAAATAACCTTTGACAGAGTGCACAGGACTTCGCTTTCTTAGCATATCTGAAAAGAGCATGCTGGGCTACTGAAGCCCAAAGAGATTATTGCTTCCAACAGTACTGTGTCAGCCAATATAAATACAAGCTCCTAAAATGAATTACACTAATTATAAGAGTACTGATTTTGGGAAATACCAAAAAATTCAATTGAAATACTCATGCTCTATTCCCACTAAAATAATGCTGTGAACAAGGTCTTTGATCAAAATGTGTATGTGTGTGTAAGGTTAGTTGAGAATTTAGTAGAAACGGCTGAAGAAAATCATTACTTTGTATATTAAGATGTTTTAAGTTGCAGGTTATCTTTTTAAGTTTTATATTACCACGCTTTCATAGATTTCTCTAAATGTGAAAAATTATGCTATTTCAAAATATCACAGAGATCATAACAACCACTACTAAAGCATCAAAAATGAGTAATATGGGCTAGAGAGCTGTCTCAGTGGTTAAGGCGCTTGCCTGCAAACCTAACGACCCAAGTTCAATTCCCCTGTGTCCATGTAAAGCCAGATGCACAAAAGGGGCACATGCATCTGGAGTTCATTTGCAGTGATGCACCCATTCTCTCTCTCTCTCTCTCTCTCTCTCTCTCTCTCTCTCTCTCTCTCTCTCTCTCTCTCTCTCCTTGCAAATAAATAAAATATTTTTTAAACTGAGTAATATTTCTTAAGCACCAAAGTATTGTCACATGCAATTCTTTAACAATCCTATAAAACAGGCTCTTATAGTTTTACATAAGTGGAACCTAAGAGAAGGTTTGTAACTTCCCTAAAGTCATATGGCTAGAGTATCAGTTAGTATCCTGTCAGTGTTAGCAGGCAGAAGCTGCCAACAGGTATAAATTATATGATATTACAAGAAGAGGAGAGCTATGGTAGATTCCAGAGGGGGCTAAAACAAAATCTAATCAAATTCCTTTCTTTCATTTGTTTGATTTTGTTTTTGAGACAAGTTCTCATGATATATCGCAGTCTGGCTTCAAATTCAAAATTATCTTTTTTCATCCTCCCAAGTACAGGTATTACAGAAGTGTACCAGCATACCTGGCTTTTTACTACATGATTTCAAAAACTGGTCATCAAGGTATTGGTTTGTGGAAGCAATATTAAGAATACCTGTCAAGCCATAATCACAAAAAATACCAGCTATAGGCCAACACCAATATCTTGATGAGTTTTGTAACTGTGGTAGTTCTTAGCATTGCTTCAACATTTGAACTAATCCAAAATAAGTTGAAAACTTTCTGGTTCCTTCTGTGTTGGTGTATAAAAGCTTCTCCAGTCTCCACCCAACCCAAACAGACTTTTCATAATGCCTCCTCCCCCAGAGCCATCCTTACTCAGCATAGGAAAATGAGATTGTTTTGATAGAATTGGACCTGAGGATGTTACAGGGGGAATATGGCCTGCATCCCCTGAGTTATTTAGAGGACACATCTACAGTTCTTCCATCAAGCAAGAAGAGGAGGCTGGCCATGATGCCCCTCGCAGGTCTTTCAGCAGAGAAGGCAAGAGAAAAACATGTAATCTGTCTTCAAAGTCTGTTGAATTTGATGGTTCTATTTTGGCTTTCATATTTTTTTAAGATGACATTTTAAAAGCATATGAAATGGTCAATTTAACAACCAGGGGGTTGGCTTTCTAATTTCTTTTTGAGATGCTTGTTGTTAGAAGTCTGTAGAAGGTGTTTACAAAGACTGACTCATAATCTATTCTGATGTTTTAGGAAAAGAGTGTAACCATCAGTTACAGGATGGTGGTATAATTATCTAAAGAAGCAATCTCAAACATGTTTACTTTAGGACCTCTTAGTATTTATTAACATATACTTAACTCAGAAAAGTGAAAATAAAGTGAGTATTGGTACAGCAATATGCCCCGATGCACAGAATCAGACAATCTGATAGAATTCCACTAAAGATCCTAGTTCATGACCAGGTATTCCAGAAGATTCTTCACTTCACCAGTCCCTTAGAATATTCAAAATATAATCAGATTTACCAATATATTATCCACACTGGAAATACAGCATAAATCTCATTAAATCTCTCTTCTATTTTCAGGCTTAACATTTCAGATAATTTAAAGGTTGGCTTTTTCACCTCAGACCATGCCACTCAGACAGATTCCAGTGAAATTTTTCCATTAAAACAGTTGACTTCAACAACAGAAAAATTAATGCAGGTAAATTAGATTTATTTTTAAGATTCTGAGATAATTTTGGATATTCTTTGTAAGTTTTTCTGGCAGTTCTAGGGCTCAAAGTTTCCATGAATGTTGTACATTCACGTTCCCACTGAACTCTACTCCTAGCTATTTGATTCATGTGTATCTTATTGGCAGAATTGAAATGATCAAGATTTTTGGGATATGGAGGAATTCAAGATAGGGTTTTGAGATAGGCCCAGTGTCGTAGTCAGCCACACGCCGCTGGGATGAATCTCCAAACCACGCACGATTTGGGGAGGAAAATTTATTGAACAGATCCAGGGGAAGAAGTTAAGGGAAAGCTGGCCCCCTTTCACAGAA
>PVHP010046588.1:0-13229 GCA_004024765.1 Zapus hudsonius | reverse complement strand
CTCTCTGCCTCCCTCATGACCCTCACTGTCTGCCTCCCCCATGACCCTCACTGTCTCATTGTCTATGTTACTAACTTGCCTACATCATTGACTTTCCTGTCTACCTCACTTGCCTCACAATGTTTTAACTTTCTGTCTGTCTGCCTCACTGTTTGCCTATCTAAGCGTACTCTCTCCCTGACTAATTACCTCACTGACTAACCTCACTGGGTACCTCATTAGCCACAAGGAAAAACCATTAAAAGCATGGAGTCAGTTGTACTCTCCAACCAAATCCCGTTTCTATGTGTTCCGGAAAGGGCGACTTGTCTGTGAGTCAGTGATAGCGTTTGCAGGGGAAAGACAGACTCCGTAGGGAGCAAGCCTGTCAGGTTCACTGCCTGTGAGAAGACTGACCTCACCTGCTCTGTCTCCTTGTCTCAGATAACAGAGCTCTAAGAAAGTTGTCTTGAGTGTTTGTCCAGATCTCTTTTCTGAATCTTTGGGAATGAACAAAGTCAGACCTGGAGAGGGGTTACAAAAGCTGTTTTTTTGTTTTGTTTTGTTTTTTTGAGTGAACATGGCAGATTATGAGAAGGAAGCAAAGCTGCATCTTGATTTTTTTTTTCCTGTTTTTTTCCAAGGTTGTTTAGTGGTCCCAGCTTAAACCTAGTGACCATTTATTTTTCTAGTTGCATTTGTCTGAGGATAATTTGTTTCCTGCTAATAAATTTTTGAGAAGAATAAAATTTTTTTTAATGGTGATTTTTTTTTTTTTTGCTGTTAAGAGTATAACTAAGGTCAGGTAACATTTTGAAATGTATTTCAAATCAGAATCTTTGATCCCTTCTGCAAACACTTAATTACATACTGAATCAAAGTGTGTTTGGTATTGGGGATATCTCCTTTCTTTTTTTTTATTATTTTCCATTTTATTTATTTATTTATTTATTTATTTATTTATTTATTTATTTATTTATTTATTTATTTATTTGAGAGAGAGAGGCAGACACAGTGAGAATGGGTGCACCAGGGCCTCCAGCCACTGCAATGAACTCCAGACACATGCGCCACCTTGTTCATCTGGCTTTACGTGGGTCCTGGGGAATTGAATTCAGGTCCTTCTGTTTTGTAGGCACATGCCTTAACCACTGAGACATCTCTCCAACCCAGATATCTTTTTTCAGTCTCTTGGATGCTGATATGAACAGTGAGTGAGGAGAGGATCAGAGTATGGGCAAGAGAGAGATTTTGACATGGTAGGATTTTATAGCATCTATTTAATAACTAGACTTTTGTTTGAACAAGCTGGAATCACATGTCTCCTTGTCTTGACTTCTGAGTGTGGGCAGTTGAAATTCCTGAGGGAATTATGCTTTTATGTGACCCATTACATTAATTAGTGGTACACTTTGGGACATAATGAAATTGCTAGTGGTTGCAGGCAGGATCATTCCCCCCCTTTTTTTTTGAGGTAGAGTCTAATTCTAGCCCGGGGTGGCCTAGAACTCACAGTGATCATCCTACCTCAGCCTCCTAAGTGCTGGGATTAAAGATGTGCGCCACTATGCCCAGTACTGGGATCATCCCCTTCTTACCATTTTCCTGAACTTAATTGTGTTTGTACTAAGTAGAAGTTCAGATTTTGGAACAAATTGAAAGTATATTTTAAATACCAAATAATGTAAATTTAGCATTTATAATTGCTTTAGTGGGCTGCTATATTTTTCCCTGATCTTCATTTTAATTGTCAATGTGTGTGTGTGTGTGTGTGTGTGTGTGTGTGTGTGTGTGTGTGTGTGTGTAGTTATATTGTGGGTCCTTGTCTTTTAGTATGTCTAGTTTTAAGTTGAGTCTTTATCATCACATAGAGGTATGTCATAATATACCTCCACATATCTCATAAGGTTAAAATATTAAAAGGCTAATTCAACTAAGCTATTTCATCTCTATTGCTGTGTCTTAAAAACAGTATTACTGAGGAAGGATTTTAGTTTTTATTTTTCCAGTGGACCGGCTTTGCTTGAAGTACTCTAAGAGTGAGGTCCGCTCCTCAGTCCTGCTGGGCATGTTGCTTGTGCTGAAATCGGTCATATGGAAGAGCATTGGAGAAAGGTTTTATTCGTGTTTTCACCTCTTGGCAAAACATGTGATTGTCAACAAGCATAAACACACATTGACTCACTTTAACTGCAGATGGTTTCGAATTGTAGTCGCTTCCTTACTCGTATTTGTGACTTACATCATGCTATTTAGTGTGGTCCCATGCATAAAGGTTAGGGCCAGGAATTCTATTATTTGATTTGGGCCACATTTCTAAAGATGGCAGTAAAGTTGTACATTGTCAAAACCAATTCTGTGACACCATGGCTACCTGTCTCTGCTGCTTTCTCTTGCCTGTTTTAAAATGCAAAACTATATAAGTCTTTCTTGAGAGAACAATGCCTAGTTAAGAAATTTTAAGAACTCTCCTGATACCAGGGGATACTTTTCTGTGCCTGTCATCTTTCCTAGCAAGATGGCTAGTAGTTGAGATCCCTTTCACCAAATGATTTTGCAGAATGCGTGTGTGTTTTTGGCGGGGCTAGGAAGAGTAGTGTGTGCACTGATTTGGCACCACGAACCTGCGATGCCGCACACTGGAGGTGGTGGAGGTCTGGCCAGCGCTCGCTCCCTGTGTAGCTTCGTTGTTTTATGTCAGGTGCTCTTCCGGGAATGACACATGGGAGTCACTCCAGACTGCAGCGCATTGTGTCATTATTAGAGAGTGAGACCATTTTCTTGGAGGGTTTCAGCTTGCATTTCCTGTCCCCCAAGCCCCTGTCACTTTTTTTGGGGCCACCTTTGGAGAGTGGTCAACAGTTCTCTTTAGTCAGCAAGCCAGTTCTTCCATCAGAATTTAATCATTAATCTCTCCTGGGATGCATGTATGCGTCAGACTTGTGCTTCATGAGGTAGACAGGGATTGGATTTAAGTTCATTCAAGTTGGTCATTTTAAAAGTCAAGGGCAGTTGTCCCCTTGGGAGGAGGGATGGGATCGAGAGTAGTTTTCAGGGGAGAAGACAAGAACAAGGCCCTTCACATTTCTTCACAGCACCATTTATCTGAACAGTCCGAGCTTGTTTTCCTGGGTTAAAGCTTGGTTATGATACAGGCTATGATTCAGGTTTATACTCTCTGCAGTTGATGTGGCTGAGTTTATGGTGCTTTTAAAAAAATTACTCATCCTGCCCCTCCTCTACCTTGGGGTACTTAGCATATTATGGGTGTTTGTTCATGTTGAGTACTTTTAAAGTGCTTCTTATTTCTGGCTGAGTAGAGAGCATGAGTACCAAGGAGGACTGGGAGTTCTTTCAAGGCTACTTGCACTTCTCAGTGTTTTCTGTTTCTTTGAACCATGTATGCCTCATTCTAAAGGGATCCCTAAATCAGAGCAGACTTTGCCCTCTGTGCGACACAAATCATACTTTCATGATCACATTGCATGCATAGGTATAGGAATGCCGTCTAATTTTGAAGTAATCTTTTTAAGGTTGGCCTGTGAAAAGCATCAGAGGAATTGCACATGGTGTGGGAATAAATGTTCAAGAATGTTCTTGTAGCCATAAGATTTTGTGAATTAAGGATATAAATGTTAGACGTTCATCTGTGTGGACCAGGGTTCTAATAACATTGACATTAAAAGATTGTGTGTGTGTGTGTGTGTGTGTGTGTGTGTGTGTGTGTGTGTGTGTGTGTAAGCTTTGGATATCTCTTAAATAGCATTCCTCCCACTTATACATAAATGTAGTGGGATTTTGATTAAAAAGAAATTTGAGAGTTTTGAGGAAAAGCTTGAGTAAAGTTGATTGAGGAACAGTAAATGTGTTTTAATGGCCAAAACAAAACAACTTTGGAAAAGAAAGTTTTTCTGTCCCAATGGAAACTAGATGCACTGTATAGTGTCACTAGTTAGATCAATATGTTCTGGCAGAAGAAGTAAAAGAAAAAAAGCTTATGAGAGTTTAGTACATAGTAAAGATGGCATTTCTCATCTCTGAATGGAAAAAGAATTATTCAAGTGATACTGTACAACTGAGAAAAATAGGTTTCTATGTGATGTGACAAAACTTGGAAACAGATGGCGACATAACATGTTAAGTTGCAAAAACACTAGAGGAAAGTGTGAATGACACCCCCCCCCCCAGGTAGCTTCTTATTCTAGCCCAGGCTGACTTGGAATTACTATGTAGTCTCAAGGTGGCCTCGAACTCGGTGGCCTCCACACCTTTAATTCCAGCATTGGTCTTTAATGCTTTATGTTTTAAAAGCCCATTGTGCTTTAGATGTGGTAGTGCTGTAGAAGCAGTTTTAGGCAATGAATTTCAGACTCTGGTTTGAACATTTACATTAAAAAATGGGACTAGGGCTGGAAAGATGGCTTAGCACATAAGGCTTTTGCCTGTAAAACCTAGTTCAAATCCCAAGCACCCACATAAAGCCAGATGCACAAAGTGGCACATGCATCTAGAGTTTGTTTGCAGTGGCTAGAGGCCCTGGTGTGCCCATATTCATTCATTCATCCTCTCTCTCTCTGCTTGCAAATAAATAAAAATTGAAAAAAATGTGTCTACTTCCTGAGAGAGACTATGAATGAGCAAATTAACTCTAAACATGTGCACCACTTTGTGCATCTGACTTTATATGGGTACTGGGAAATTGAACCAAGCCAGCACCTTTAGCCTCTGAATCATCTTCCCAGCTCTTCAGCAAACATTTTTTTTGCATGTGTATGTGTAGTATATGTGGGGTATGGCATGTATATAGTGTATGTATGCACATGTATATGTGCAGGTGTTTGTGCCCCCTGCAGACACCTGTGGAGGCCAGAGAAGAACATTCGGTGTTTTGTTTTTTTCTATAGTTCTTCCTCATGGTTTCCTCGAAACAGAAATCTTTAAAAAAATACTATACACACACACATTTTCATTTTTTTGAGACAGAATCTGACTGAACTGGAGCTGATATTTTTGGTCTTACTGACCAGCGAACCCCAGGGAGTCTTCCCAGCTTTTGATATGGGCCCTGGGGAATTGGAACTCAGGCTCTCAGGCCCTTTTACCTGTTGAACCATCTCTTCTCCTCTCCCCCCACCATTTTAAAGAAGTCTTTCTATTCATTGTGTCATTTGTGAAAGATCTTGGTAGCTTCACATCGGTATGCTGAAAGAATCACTCGAAGCTATTTGCACACATGTGGTTGCCCTTCCCATTCAGTCATGGGTGGAGGAGCCCGTGTTACAGTGTGGTTGAGCACAGCTGACACGTCTTTGAATCTGTGAGGATGCAGCTGTTGGAAATGTCAAGATTCTGTTTTGGAAAGTCCTTGTTTGAGAGTCAAGACAAACCATGGTATTTCAAGGTTAAGTGAATTAATTAGTTCTTATACTTAACTGGTCCTTATGTACAATAAGTATGTGAAGAGGGGCTGTTTTAATCCACATCAGTACTTGGACAGGGTGCATGGGGCAGAAGGGTTTTGAAATTTCAGTCATTTGTGATGTACTATAGTGAAGTTTTATATTAAAATTGATCTGAGCATATAGTAAACAAAGAGTAGGCAGTTGTCAAGGGAAAGACTGATGGGTAGAATAAACAGATTGCTTTCTGCAATGTAAACAATCTGTTTTCGTAGGTTTTCTTTCTTTTTGGAGGATGATTGGGAGAACTTCCAAGTCAAGTAGAAGTGGGATCTCTGTAGATCTTAGTGACTGTCACAGTTTGTTTCTTTTATGACTGCAATAATAAAACACCAGCTGCTGAATGCAGTAGAAATGACGGTCTTCTGAGGCGTGTGTGTGTGTGTGTGTGTGTGTGTGTGTGTGTGTGTGTGTGTGTGGTGTATGCATGTGATGAGTATACACACACATGAAAAATGCTACTGATCATAGAAGGCAAGAGGCAATTGCCTACTGTTTTGTTGATTAAGCTCTGGCTGGCTTTGAAATCACTACCCTGTAATATAGAGCAGGCTGGCCCTGAAGTGGGGACCAGTAGTCTGACTCCCGAGTGCTGTGAATACAGGTGTGCACCAGCACACTGACTCTGCATTTGCCTTTTAAAACTTTGATTTCTGTTCTAATTCAAAGGTCAAGCTTTCTCTGTAATGAAATATTTCAGCACTTGGCGCCATAAGGCTTCCATTGCACAGTCCCCTTTAAACATGTGAAAAATATCTTTGCTCCTGTTACCTTGGGTCTGGAAAACAAGTAACTGTTTAAGTTTTAAAAATAAGTCCACTTTAGGTGGGTTCTCATAATCTTACCTAAGTGACCTTAATTAACACAAATGTGGAATTTTTTCTAAGACCAAGTTTAAAAAAAGAATTATCTCACTTTGTGGTTATCTTGATTAATACAATTGTAATCTTTTTAAAAATTTTTATTCAGGTGTGGTGGCATATACCTTTTATCCCAGCACTCTGAAGGCTGAGGTAGGTAGTGAGTTCAAGGCCAGCCTGAGACCACATAGTGAATTCCAGGTCAGCCTGGCATAGAGTGAGACCCTACCTCGAAAAAAATTTTTTTTAATTTATTTATTTGCAAGGAGAGCAGAGGAGGGAGGGAGGGAGGGAGGGGGAGAGAGGGAGAGGGAGAGAGAGAGAGAGAGAGAGAGAGAGAGAGAGAGAGAGAGAGAGAGAGAATATGGGTGCCCCAAGGTAAGTTTAGCTGTTTCAAATGGACTCTAGATGAATGTGCCACTTTGTGCATCTGGCTTTATGTGGGTACTGGGGTTTTGAACTCAGGTTATTAGACTCTACAGACAAGTGTCTTAACTGCTAAGTCACCTCTCCAACTTGTAATCTTTTTTTAAAATTGTGTGTTAGTGCAAGCCTTTAATCCCAGCTCTCCGGAAGCAGAGGTAGGAAAATGGCTATGAGTTTGAAGCCAGTCTGAGACTGCATAGTGAATTCCAGCTCAGCCTAGGCTAGAGTGAGACCCTACCTTGGAAAATATATATATACTAACACCTTAGCCCAGCATGATGGCTTCTACCAAATTTTAAAAAAAAAGTTGACAAGTGTGTGGAACAGTTGGAACCCTTGTACTGGTGGGAATATAAAACAGTGTATCCACTATGGAAAACAGTATGGTAAATCCTCTATAAATGATCATATGACCTAGCAGTTCCACTTCTGGGAAAATACAAACATGCAGGAATGTGGGGCTTGGAGCTGTTTGTACCGGGCATTGAGGTACAGCTATATTTATAGTGACCAGAGGTGGAAGCAGTCTCAAGAGTCGAGGAAGAGAAAGCTGGTCTGTTTGTATAGTGGACCAGCCTCATAACGAAGTAGAAGCCTGACACGTGCTGCAACACAGATGACCCTCGTGCTAAGCGAACCGAGTGAGTGGTAAAGGAACTTGCACTGTTCTGACTCTACTCAAACAAGCCCCTAAAGCAGTCACGTTCAGAAAGAAAGGGGTGACCAGGGGCTAGGAGTGGGGGACACTATAATTTGGATGTAAGTGCTTCCCTCAGAGGCCCTGTGTTGAGAACTTGATCCCCACTCAAGAGGTGTTCAGAGAGGGGCTTCTTAGGAAGTGATGGGGTGGGTCAACAAGTTAAGGAGTGTTTAGAACTTGAACAGTCTACTGGAAGGTGGTGGGACTGTGGAAGTTGGGCTTGTTTGGAGGAAGTCAGTTCCTGGGCCCTGTCTTTGAAGAGTCTCTCTGCTTCCCGGCATCCATGAGGTGGACATCTTGGCAATGCCTAATCAGGGGCCACACATATTTTACTGCAGTAGAAGAAAAGTAATGCAGCCTCCAGATGTCTTCCTAGCCATACGTACAACTTAATACACAAATGAACAAACAAAATCATTTTCTTTTCCTTACTCAAGACTATTGCCAACTTTAAAAAAATAAAACAAGTACTGACCATTCCCCCATGGCCAACCATATTATTCAAGGTACAGGTCTTCTCATGTGCTAGCCCACCAAGGACAAGTTGCCACTGGTTATCTAAAAAAAAAAAAAAAAAAATATATATATATATGTATATATATATAATTTAATTAGTTTACGAGAGAGAGAGAGAGAGAGAGAGAGAGAGAGAGAGAGAGGAGATGAATGAATATTCCAAGGCATCTTGCTGCTACAGATGAACTCCAGACAAACCCACCACTTTGTGTATGTGGCTTTACATGGGTACTGGGGAATTGAACTCAGGCCATCAGGCAGTAAACACCTTTAACCACTGAGCCATCTCTCCAGCACCATTAAAGTATTCTTATACTCAACCCCTTCCACTTGAGCACACAAGACTGACCATGTTCAGGCAGAAGCTGGTCCTAGCATGAATGTTCTGCAGTGATAACTATAGCTCAGAGAAAGACAGCTCCATGTCACTAGACCTGCAATGACCCCAATTAAAAAAAAGGGTGCCTTTCAATTGGAAGAGTGCTTGCTCTTCCAAATTCCCCTAGGGAACAGCAGAACAGGGCCAAGTCTCCCACGGACCACTTACTTCATCCACGCCCATGCCTCATAGTAAGATGATGCCTGTTTGTGGTCAGCAGTTTTACAGAGAGGATTGCTGTTCTGCATGGCATTGAGAATGAAGAGTTAGAAGAAAAAGCACAGACTAGGGCCAGATGCACACAGTAAGTCTCACTAATGATAGAAATGGGCAGCCTGTTCTACTTGCTCCACAGTATTGACAAGTGGGCTCTTCATTGTTAAGGGTCTTCCTGGCCCAATGGTCCTCCTTTATAGAACTTTCACGTGTCTTGCTTAAGTATACCTAATAAAGATTTAACAGTGTGAAAGTTGTAAACGTACTGATAGACTGCTCTCATTGTGAGGGAGATCTGGAGAAAACTACAGTCATTTGTAATCTAATTACATGTTGGTGGGTGCTTGTATAAAAAGGCCACTTGTATCCAAGAATGGTATTAGATAAAGGTGTTCTAAAAGCAGATGAGTAGATGAGTGCTTCATCTGACATAATCTATCTGGAAGAACCAAAAAAGTCTTTAAAAAGTTGTGTGTTATTTGTATGTGTGAGTGCTCCCACGTCATGGCAGACATGTGGGGGTCACAGGGTGTTCGTCTTCTGATTCCACCTTCTTTGCTGCTGTGAAGGCCAGACTAGCCAAACCTCAAGCTTCAGGCTTCCCCTGTCACCACCTTCAGTGGTGGGTGAGTTGGGATTGCAGATGTGTGTAATACTTACAGTCAGTTTTACATGGGTTCTGGGGGTCCAAATGGCGTCAGGCTTGTTCTCCTCCCCTCTCCTCCTTCCTCCTTCCATCTTTCACACATCCTAAGTGGCAGTTGTACCCCTCTTTTTTGAAGGACAACATCTGTAGCACAGGTTGGGCTCAAATTTGTAATCCTGCCTCTGCCTCCTGTGGACTGAGATGTTAGGTATGTCCCACTATGCTTGTCTCTAAAATGTGAGTTTTTAAGAGAACGTTGTACTATGAAATGTCATGCAAATATGAGCATTTGACCCCCAAACTATTGGGGATAAATGGTTTATGTAGCAGCCCTTTAGAGCCCCACCCTGAAGCCTCGGGGCCTTCAGGACGCCTCATCTTCCACACGTAGCACTACTGACTGTCTTAGTGCACTAATTGCTGTGACTACATCAGAGACCTGTGCTGGTTCCTCTTCTCTCACAGGACCCACAGAGACCCTCTTTTTGGTGTGTGTTTTTCTTTTTCTCTCTTTGAGACACGGTCTTGCTGTGTCTGTATGTCTAGTCCAGGCTGGCCTGAGACGAGCTGTGTAGCCAAGGCAGGCCTTCTGTCTCAGCCTCCCAGGTGCTGAAGTACACTCGAGCATTTAAACCGAACGTTGGAAGCCTTGTGGGTCTAGAAGACTTTGCTAAGCCCACGCTCATTCCTTCATTGCGTTTTAGCCCTGGTATTGCTAATGTGTTAATCTTCATCTGCTTGTAAGTCTGGTTTATTCACCTGTCTCAAGCAGAATGCTTCCTCCCCCAGAATGTGCCAGTGTCCAGAGAATTTGTGGTTTCACAGCTGGTGGTGGGGATTGCTGTTGGCATTTAGTTAAGATCCTGGGCCACAAGGCACCTTCTAGTCCAGGTATCTCTAGCTCAAAGGAGAGGAACCTTGGGCTAGAGAGCACTGCCCACTGGTCTTTGTTCATTTTTACCTTTTCCGTGAAAGCTGGTTTTGTCTTCCCATCCACATAATTACTTTGACTTGGAAAGACTTTGGCGCTTATCTTACAGTAGTCTTTCTTTTTCTTGCTGGACCCCTTTAAGGGGTGACTCTGTGTCTTAGTTTCCTGTATTGGTATGTAGTAGGATGTGTTGTCTGTTGGAATGAATGAACAGATGTGGCTTTGGGGTGTGAGTATAGTATGTAGGGTATGTTGGGGTGTGTGTGGTGTATGTATGTTTGTGTTCAGATGTGTGTACTTTGTGGAGGCCAGAGGAAGATACCAGGTGTCCCTCTCACTCTTCCACTTTATTTCCCTGAGAGAGTCTTTCACTGAACCTGGAAATCCCCATGAGCCCCAGTCCTCCTTTCTCCACTTCCCTTAATGCTGGGGTTACAGGAAGGAATGGCCATGCCTGGCTTTTTACGTGTGTGCTGGGGTTCAAGCTCAGGTCCTCATGCTTGTACTCCTACCTGTTGAGCCATCTTCCCAGTCCTCCTCACTTTAATCTTAAAAGGATGCTAAGGAGCACTAGTCGTTTGGAGTAAATCATTTCTGAGGTTCAGCTCACTTGTTAGATACTTCAGTTGTACTCGAAACTCAGTAACTTCTGAAGGTGCTGTGGAGTTGGAGGCATAGAACAGTGAGGATAGTGCCAGCCTGGAAGCAGTCATCAGGGAGCTGGAGCTGTGAAGGAGTTAGACAAGGTCTTCTGCTCGACAGCACATCTTAGGAGCCAGGAACTAGCATGAATGTCAGGCTTTAAATACAAATTAAGGTCCCTTCCCCTTCCATTTCCCCCTTCCCCCACCTCCTTCCCCTTCTTCTTCCCCTCCTCCTCTCCCCTGTTCTCTCCTCCTCTCCTCTCTCCCCCTCCCCCTCCCCTTTTCTTTCCCCCTTTCCCCCCTTTTTTTTCATTTTTTTTTTTTTTTAAGGGGGAGAGGGGTAAGGCTGCAGTTGGTTTTTCATGAGGGATGCTCTGCAGCCCCTGGCTGCTGTTGGCGGACAGATAGATACATGATGTGTTTTGGAAGGTTTGGCAGTCATATTGAGGGATCGTGGTCTGGGGGGAGAAGGAACCATATGCACAGGGCAGAGGAGCATTATTGCAGACAGATCATCAGAAGCCATGGAGGACGGGGCTGAGGCATGCATACTTGATGGTTTCCTTGGCTTAGGGAAGGAGGATATCCAGAGCACATTAGAGTATCATTGTCTGCTACCCACAGGGTGGTTATGGGACATTTGAGGAGGTGGAAACATCCTCTGGTTGTCCTTTCTCCCTTCTTTGCCTCCCTGCCGTCATGGAATGCCATCGCCAGAAGACCTGGGAACTTGCTGTCATTGGAAGCACACTTGGGTCAGGGTGTCTGCCCCAGAGTCCGTGGAACCTCCGAGCGGATTACTAAGCAACCAAAGGAAGGCGCTCTGTTCCTCAGGACTCAGAGCCACTTTGTTCCCTGAACCAAAGAAAGAACAGAATGCCTAATTAGAATAATCTTCTAATAATTACAATATTTTGCATTCATTTTCTTTTAAGCATCCATTTGAGTAACTACTAGCCTTCAGAGGATATTAGAAGATAGTATTCAGGCAGCAGCTGGCAGCTAGTAGTGCCTGACTTGGAGAAGGTAGATTCCCTCAGTTGGAGTACTGGTCTCTTTCTGCTCGCCATCGCGCATGTGTGCATACGTACTCTGAGCAGCTGCTGTGGAGGGCTTGGACGTGTTGGCTGTGTGGGAGCAGTGCTCACCATCTGGAAGAGAGGAGTGAGCGTAGTGCTCCTCAAGTCTGTCTCTACGTGGCTCT
Source organism: Zapus hudsonius (assembly GCA_004024765.1). Lineage (NCBI taxonomy): Eukaryota > Metazoa > Chordata > Mammalia > Rodentia > Dipodidae > Zapus > Zapus hudsonius. The sequence continues at coordinate 1,269 of PVHP010046588.1, read as the reverse complement.
GATGCAGTCGAGGCCCCTCTTCATCTTTCCTTGCGGGTGGGATCAGCAGACAGCTGTCATTTTGCTCCTCCAGAGCCTTAACAAGCAAGCTGCACACAACGAGGGTGCTCGTAGACAGTTGTTGTCTTCATACTGTTAATTGAATTTCAGCTCTTTTGGGCAGGGGTACTGGGGATTGAACACAAAATTTTGTGCATGTTAGGCAAGCACTCTTACCGCTGAGCTAACACACAGACCAGCATTTTCTAACCAAAGGTCATGTGTGATATGGTCAATAAATCAGACAAAAACATTAATATGTATAAGAAAAGTCCTCCCTTACCTGGAGTCACCTGAGGATAAGAGCCATTAGCAGTAAGGGGTAGAGACCTCCCCTACCTTCCCGTCAGATAACTAAATATCTTATGTGTGTAATAGTGTCACAATCCACTCTCCTAAGCAACAGTGGCATTACGGAACTGGAAGAAGTGGCTTGAGGAGAAAGTTCTGCTTAAAGAAGACAGCTGTCCAGGGAGTGTCATAGTCCCCGTGTGATCGGAGCCTCCCTGTACAGATGTGAAGTGGTTGGTGCATAGATTACTGCAGCCCGGGGATGTGTTGTTCCATTTTATAGATGTGGAAACCGAGGCACAGAAGTTAGCACCATGCCGGAATTACGCACCTGGGTCATTTTCTTCACCACGTGCCATCTCCAGGGGTACAGCTCTGTTCTCTAGAAACGGATGGATTTTTCCATCATGGCTTTTGGTCCCCACATCAGGCGAAGCTTATAACTTAAGTAGCAGTCGAGAGTTTAGATGACTGATTAAATACATGACCTGAAACCCTCGCATTCTTCGGGACTGCTTGCAGGATTTGGGCCTCCTTGGGTGGGCTTCGGTACAGTGATGTGTGTAGGCTGGTCATCCTGGGAGCCGTCTTGCTTGCCAGGGGCTGTGAGGGTCGGGGCCTGGGAGCTTGGCTCCTGCTGGATAGGCATCTGGAGACTGTGTAAAGGAAGAGAAGATCCTCCTACTTAGCAACTGGTTTATGTGAACCCTCTGTGGCTCAAAAGATCAAGGGAACAAATGTTAAGGAACCCTGACCATGTCTTCTGCGTTCCCCTTCCTGGCAGCAGTAGACCAAACTCGCTTTACTGGGAGGTGGGCCAGAACCACTCTGTGAGTGGCCTCTGTGAGAAGCTTGTTGAGGACGGACACGTACACGGACCCACAGCACAGGAAACCTGTTCCAAGGCCATGCAGAATAACGGCACTTGGGAGCTCTCTT
>PVHP010046587.1:0-13176 GCA_004024765.1 Zapus hudsonius | reverse complement strand
GTGTGTTCCAGCCATGCAGAAATGTAGAATGAATTCCCCTCAAGGATAATGGTGTCTTGGGGACACGTAATTTAGATCTGCTTGGATTTTTCTTTTCAAGACAGGATCTTACATAATGTAGCCCACGCTAGCTCAAACCTGCTGTGTAGCTGAGGATTGACCTTGAATCCCTGATCCTCCTCTACCGACCAGCACTAGGACCACATGTGAGCCACTCCCAGTGTAGACAGAGCTGGGGAAATTATAAAATGCTCCCTGTGGAGAGGACATCTGTCTCACTGCAATCACAAAAAGTATATTCTGATACTCAAAAATCAAGCCCATACTGTTTTCATATCACTGTGCTCATTTATAAAGATGTCTGGCACATTTTCCTTGAACATCTAAGGTATAATGAGGGAGAAAGAGCAATACACGTAATTATCACGTCAGATTTAGCTACTAAGAGTCCTGGCAGGTGGTGAATGCATCACCTCTGTCCAGGGATGGGAGGAAGTATGTCATGGAAAAGGGGATCGGAGCTAACCTTGCAAAAACTGGAATGTCTGCAAAAGTGTACAGATCTTAAGAGATGAGCCTGCATCTTCCTTAAGATTCTTCAACAAGGAGAATAAGATAAAGTGGGGGGGTAGCACTGGGGGTGTGCCACATGCCGGTAATCACAGCACTTGACAGTGAGTTCAGGGCCAGCCTGAGATTCGAAGTGAACCCCTGTCTCAGAACAAAGCAACCAAGACAGGAAGTAATGAAGAGTGATGAAGTAACAAGGCAAAATCAAGTATGGCATGCTCCTTCCTAGCTCTAGGTCATGTGTCCATGAAAGTCTTTTTTTTTTTTTTTTTGGTTTTTCGAGGTAGGGTCTCGCTCTAGTCCAGGCTGACCTGGAATTCACTCTGTAGTCTTAGGGTGGCCTTGAACTCATGGCGATCCTCCTACCTCTGCCTCCCAAGTGCTGGGATTAAAGGCGTGCGCCACCACGCCTGGCTCTCCATGAAAGTTTTATTGCTTCATTCTTTCTACTTTCACAGATGTTTGAAATGAAAAAGGAAGTGGAGGGCTGGAAAGATGGCTCGTTGGGTAAAGGGTCTGAGCACTAGCATGTAGATAACCTGAGCTCAGATCCCTAGCACCCGCATGAAGTGCCAGGCATCGTAGCACCCACTTATAATTCCAGTATTGAGGAGGCAGAGATAGGAGGATCCCCAAGGCTTGGCTTTCAATCCAGTCAGTGAGCTCCAGGTTCAATGAGAGAACCCGTCTCCAAGAAGAATGTGGAAGAGTGATAGAGAGCCCACCTGCGTACATGTGCCCAACACACACACATATGTGTACACATGTGCATACACACACAAAAATATACAAGAAATAGAAATACCAGTAAAGAACCCATAAACAGCACAGCCATCTCCCATAGAGCACTTTGAAGGCGTCTGCAGCAGTGTGACTTAAATGGCTTTGTAGTCCTGCCTCGTTGCTCTCAACGAGACTCCATGTTCTTTGCACGTGGGGGGAAGGGTCTGCTAGGATGTCTTGCTGCTGCAAATGAGCATCTGTCTGGCGTTAGGTGGATGGCTGGGGGGAATTGAACCCAGGACTGTCAGCTTTGCAAGCAAGCACCTCTAACTGCTGAGCCGTCTCCCCTCCCTGATGTCATGTTGGCTTGCCCGTCACTTGCAGGGGCAGTTCATCGAGCTGTGTAAGACCATGTACAACATGTTCAGTGAGGACCCCAATGAACAGGAGCTGTACCACGCCACGGCCGCTGTGACGAGCCTCCTGCTGGAGATCGGGGAGGTGGGCAAGCTGTTCGCAGCACAGCCTGTCAAGGAGAATGGGGCCGCAGGCAGCGGATCGGCTCTGCTCTTCCCCAAGAAGGGATCCAGCCAGCCTTACCCGGTGGAGACCACCGAGCCCCTCCCAGCCAGCCTACCAGCTGACTCCGAGGAGCACTCCCTGGGAGGACAGATGGAGGACATAAAGCTGGAGGACTCCTCGCCTCGGGACAATGGCGCCTGTTCCTCTATGCTGATCTCCGACGATGACACCAAGGATGACAGCTCGATGTCCTCCTACTCGGTGCTGAGCGCAGGGTCCCATGAGGAGGACAAGCTGCACTGTGAGGACATTGGGGAGGACACGGTCCTGGTGCGTAGCGGCCAGGGCACAGCTGCCCTGCCCCAGAGCACCAGCCTGGACCGGGACTGGGCCATCACCTTCGAGCAGTTCCTGGCCTCGCTCTTGACCGAGCCTGCTCTGGTGAAGTACTTTGACAAACCCGTGTGCATGATGGCTCGGATCACCAGTGCTAAGAACATCCGGATGATGGGCAAACCCCTCACCTCGGCCAGTGACTATGAAATCTCGGCCATGTCCGGCTGACATGGGGAGGGGCTCCAGGGAGGGAAGGAGCATTTTTTTTAATGTTCTTCTGTGTTGGGGTTCCTTTTAAATTAAATATTTATTAGTACCTGGCTTGATGCCTAGTGTTTTCATAATGTAATACAATATTAAACACCTCAATGTAAGGCACAATACACTCTGCCTGGAGGGAAGGGGGCTACCAGAATACAGTTTATTCAGTGAATTCTTCCCCCCCAAAAAGAAATCTGTGATGTGTATCTTATAACTTACTCTTACTGTTGAGCTGAGCTGTATCCATGGTTTAAAAGTAATGCAACGCTATTTAATGCTAAAGAAGACAGCGGTGGTCTGTGTATTGGGGCTTTTGAATAAATTAGAGCTGTGAGGAAAATGAAATGTCTCAGACATGAGACTTTCTTAGAAGGAAAAGGTATTGTCCGCTGGGATAAATCTTAGATCACTTTAGCAGGTATTAACAATATTTTTTAATTCAAAATATATTTCATAAATATCCTATTCAAAAGTCAGACTCTATAAATGTTCCCCTTTGAGGGAAGAATATAGGATCCCCAATAATTATGAGCGTGCAAATGATTTTTACACCATGATAGAATCACATATTTGATCAGTTGGGACAGATGCCACCCAGTGAATAACTTGGTTGCCATTATTTATGTCAGCTGGCCAGAGTCACTGAAAGTGACCAGCCTGAGAATCCCAATGTGACAGCAGAAAGGACAGAAGGCTCCAGATCATCTCCTTTTGTTTGTTTATTTGTGGTTCGTTTGTTTGTGGAAAAGTAAAAGCATTGTTTGTTTATTTGTTTGTTTGGGGAAGAGTAAAAGTACTGACCTCTGGATACTGGGTTTTTAGCTTCTTGTTCCTGGTTGCAAAAAAAAATCGTAAACAAAATAAATAGAACCATAACCTTGGCCATCTCCATACTCTCCATAGACTTAAAAAGTTAGACCATGTATCGCTTCAGACCATCTTCCCATGAAATCAATGTAGAGCTGATGTAAACACGAAAGAAAATCTGCAAGATGGCGTAACTAGATGTTTTTCAACAGAACTTGTCACTTTAGAGAATAGTTCATGCTCTCTGTTTCCTCAAAGGACTTGGGCATGAAAACCGAGCACACCTGCACTTTGAATTCCTGCTTCTTTCCTGGGACCATTATTTTGTTTTTACGGGCACTGGGAGACTTTCTCTTTGTGTTAAATTCACAATCATGTAACATTTTCTTTGCTTATTATGAATCCTCCTTTCAGCATATTCCCTAATTTTATTACACACTGTGTCCTTATTTTAGCTCGTGCTGCTGTAATTTTTTAAAATTTTGTTTACAGATGATTTTTAATCTGTCAAATGAAGTAATGTTAATCTCAAATAGGATAAATGTGAACAAATAAAATACTTCAGATATGGCTTTTTATGTTTGTGCTTGAATTCTGCCTCAGGCAACCGAGGTATTTCTTTTGACAATTTTGTAGGGAAGATACCATTTGGACTGAGTAAATAAGATTTTAGAGGCAAATATGTTGGGTCTATAGCATATCAAGGAGCACATTTGCAATAAGGAAGACAATTGTCATAGCTTATCAAATTTAAAATACCTGTCCTAGACTATGTAAGAACAGGATGAAAACTCCTGCAGTTATTCATGGGCCTGATTCATACATATGACACCATGTATTATGCATTTAATCAAGCCGTTGGTTATTATCGGATTTGACTCTAAAATTATTACACAATTATCGCGTGTGTTTTCCATCATTAAAAGCCACTGAAATATGCCTCTAGAAATGATTCTCTAAAATCTTTGGCCATGGAAATGGCTTAATGGTTAAAAGTGCTTGCTTGCAAAGCCTCCTGGCCCTGGGTTCGATTCCCTAGTACTCACGTAAAGTCAGATGCACAAAGTGGCACATGCATCTGGAGTTTTTTTTTTTTTTTGCAGTGGCAAAAGGCCCTGGTGCACCCATATGTTTCTCTCTCCTCTTTTCTTTTCCTCTCCCTCTCTTACAAATAAATAAATAAAAATGTTTTTACAAACTGTAAATAAAATCTGGTCATCTTACCTACCTCTAGCTTGCCAAATTCAAGGTGAGTTTGGAAAAGGTCTAAGGGCACATTCCAATGTGAAGGTCTGAACAGAGGAGGGGACCCAGAATTCCATGTTCTTTGGGTAAGAGACTGAAGAGTGTGACAAGGCCCTCTGTGCTTTCAGAGGGCCATGTGAACTGTGTGAAGGACAGTTCACATTGTCAACCTTTGTTCCCGCACTTCAGAGAGCTTAGCATCATCATGGAAGCAGGATACTGTGTAACACTAGGTTTCAGTCTAACTCCTGCTAATAGCTACCCACGGAGGAGCCCAGACCCTTGGTATTTCTAGTTTAATCTGTGTGACAGTTTGTCACCAAGCGTACAGTTACCGTCTTATTGCTAGGACAAAACATCCAGCCAGAGCTGTTTATGGGAGGAAAGGGTTTATTTCAGCTCACAGTCTCCAGGGGAAGTTTCATCACGGTGGGGGAACTCGTGACAGAGCAGAGACTGGGTATCGCATCTTGTCCCATCCCCTAGGAGGGAGCTGGCTCGTGGTCCCAGTGGACTAATAAACCTCAATGTCCACCCCAGTGACACACCTCCCAAAGGCTCCACCAGCTTGGGACTGAGTGTGAGGCTTAATCACAAACACATGAGGCTATGGAAGACCACACTGGGGGAATCGCTTTATCCTTAGCCTTTACAGAGAGAAGTTTCTGAAAACAGGCATTGATTTCCTATCTCGTTTCAGTGGTGGTGTGTCCTTTTAATGTCCCTGTTGAGATTTGAATGTGAAATGAACCCCATAGTCTCCTGTGTTTGAACACGTAGCCCCAAACTGGTGGCACTGCTGGGAAGGATGTGAAACCTTTAGGAGGTAGAGCCTTGCTGGAGGAAGTGGGCCATTGCGGGGGGGGGGGGTCTTCAGATTTTATACATGGGCCTCACTTCCTCTTCATTCTCCCTGCTTCCTGACTGTGGGTCCTGCTGCTATGCCTTCACCACCATGACGGAACCTCTTCAACTGTAGTCAATGTCAAACCTAAAATTGCTTGTCAGGGTATTTGGTTATATAGCATGGTGAAAAGTAACTAATACAACAAGCAAACTGAGGTGTCAGGGAAGTGACATTACTCCTATAGATCCCAGGACACCACTTCAGAACTTCAAATCTGCTTCTGAGAGAGAAGCTAGTGGACACACCACGAAGAGCCACCGGAACAAAGAAGCTGGCCTACCAATAGCATCCTCCCCTTTCCCCTCTCCCCAAGGTGGCAGAGGCCAGAACTCTGCAGGGAGTCCAACACAGCTCCTCTTTGGAGAGGATGGTTAGCTTCTCTCTCTGCTGGCTTGGCTTCAGACATTCTGCAGGGAACTTTGGATCTCAAGAGAGGAGCCTTACACAGGTCTCTGACAGAACCTTTGTCTAAGTGGCCTAAACTTTTATTTGTTTGCAAGAAGAGAGTATGGGCATACCAGGGTGGCTTGCCACCACAAATAAACTCCAGATGTATATGCCACTTTGTGTGTCTGGATTTACGTAGGTACTAGAAAATCAAACCCTTGCTGGCACGCTTTATAAGCAAGCATCTATTTGTTTTTAATATTTCTATTTATTTGCAAGCAGAGAGTGAAAGATGAGACAAAGACAGATAGAATGGGCACTCCAGGGCCTCCAGCCTCTGCAAATGAACTCTAGATACATGTGCACTTTATGCATCTGGCCTTATGTGGGTGCTGAGGAATCGAACCCAGGTGGTTAGGCTCTGCAGGCAAGCACCTTTATAACCAGTGAGCCATCTCCTCATCCCAGTGACTACTTCTAGAATTTGACTCTGCCACCTAAGGGGAGATGGGAGCAGCTGCCTTAGCTCTCACTCACACCTCCGGAGAAAGGTCCCTGCCACCGCGTGCTGTTCACTGCCCAGTCTGGCATGCCATGCTTTACAGCACACTCACTTGAACAGAATAGCTGCCAGCATATTGGTGAGTGAGAAGCTCCCCACGATTCTGCTTTAAAGTGACTTCTTTGGGATGGGGGAAGGGAGAGAGGGATGCACAAGAGAGGACACTGAGGACGGAGCAGTCGAATGAACACAGAGTGATATACGTCTGGATAGAAATGACACAGAAACCCACTGTTGAAGTTACCTCCTCAAACACCTGGCCAGAAGCTGCTTATGAGAGGAAAGGGTTCATTTAACCCTATAGGTTTTTATTTTGCAAGCAGAGAGAAAGAGATTAGGCATGCCAGGGCCTCCAGCCACTGCGAACGAACTCTAGATGCATGCTCCACTTTTTGCGTCCTGCTTGACCTGGGTCCTGGGGAAGCAAACCCAGGTTGTTAGGCTTTGCAGGCAAGTGCCTTAACCATTGAGCCATTTCTCCAGCCCCACCTTACAGCATGGCGCAAACAAGACAGCAGGCTGTCACATCATGTCATGGGAGCAAGAAGGGAGTAATCAGAGCTAGTTCTGAGCACCCAGGCTGGCTGGAATGGAGATACTACCTTAAGCCCTAGAATAGTTCAACGAATTCTCTTGTTTTATGCCTATTCCCACCTAGTGTGTGCCAGGTACTGTTTTAGGCAAATAACAGCCAGCAAAAATTTCCACCCTCAGGCTGGAGAGATGGCTCAGCAGTTAAGGCACTTGCCCCCTAATGACTAGAGCTCAATTCCCAGGTACTCACATAAAGCCAGATGCACAAAGTGGTGCATGCATCTGGAGTTCGTTTACGGTGGCTAGAGGCCCTGGTATCCACCCATTCTCTCTCTTCTCTCTCCCTCCCTCCCTCTCTCTCTCTCCCACTTACAAAATAAATAAATTAAATATATATTTTAAGTAAACCCTTGTCTTTGCCATGGGGTGGACAGAAGCCAGGAGGAGCCTCAGCTTTAGCCTTTTGGGTCTCTTGTATTAGCTCATTAACATCTATTCTACTCGCTCACACGAGGGGGCAATGTTGAGCTAAGACAATTCCCTGAACCTCCCATCTGAAGCACACACTGATCTGGGAGAGAAACTGGGAGGGAGAGCTTTCAGTGGAGTTAGGGGTCAGCATCAAATGACTTCCTCAATCACTCCTCACCTTGTTTTTTGAAATAAGGTCCGTCATCGAATCTGGAGCTCACTGACACTGACACTGGGATTTCAGGTGTGTGCCATAAGCCTGCTTTTTGGTGTACTCTGGGGATCCAAACTCAATCCTCATGCTTGGCGAGTGCTTCTCAGAAGTGAGGGGTACTTCGTCTTTGCTGTAGGGCTCTGGCGATTTCCAAGGGCTGCTAAGGATTGGAATGAAATCAGCAGGTGCTGAGTTACAATCGACAGGAAAGCTCCGCTGTACAGGGTGAAAAGAAGTAGGATAACTTTACTGTGAACAAAGTTAATTGTGAGATTCCCAGAAAATGCCTGGGAAAGGACTGAGGCTCTGCTCAAAGTCATACACACTTAGGCCTTGAGTCTGGTTTTTTTTTTTTTTTTTCACTGTTTTCCCTCGTTGTTTAAAGTATTTTATTTTTTATTTATTTTTTAATATTTATTCACTTTCAAGCAGAGAGAGAGAGAGAGAGAGAGAGAGAGAGAGAGCGAGAGAGAGCACCAGGGCCACCATCTTGTGGGTCTGGCATATGTGGGTACTGGGGAATTGAACCCAGGGCCTTAGGCACTGGAGGCAAGCCTGCCTTAACCACTGAGCCAAGCCTGAGTCTGGTTTATTGTTATGTTAACACTGTTAAAGGAAATACAATCAGTGTAACAGGAACCTTCAGGGAAAATGGTGTTATTTGTGCTGAAATCTTTGATCCTCAGCTGCCACAGGCACATGGGAGCAAGGGGCTCCACTTTTTCCCCATGTCCCCAAAATTCTCCGTCTTTTTCTCCTGCCTGAGGTTCATGGCCTTAAACTGGCAAATCCCCTCTTCACGCCCTGCCAGAACCACATCTTTGCCAGAACAAGCCTGTCTCACAATCACAGAGCCCTTCGCTACAGACCAGCTCATCTGGCATCCTCCCATCAGGACACTGGCCAGGACTCAGGAGACTCCCTGGTGGCCCTCCTGACAACCCTGGGCTCCCGGATCCTTGTCCACGCTCCAGAACCATGCACTAAAGCAAGACCCAGGAAGGCCAGCCTTCGACCTCTGCAAGAACTTCCACCTCCTCCAGCCCTCGGCTTCATGACCCACTTTATTTCTTTTGCAAGGGAAAAATTTGCTTTCAAAAGCTTCCTGGGGGCTGGGAAGATGGCTAGGTTGGTAAAGTGTTTTCCTCGCAAGCATGAGGACCTGAGTCTAGATTCCCAGGACTCTGTCCGGTGTAGTGGCATGAGCCCCTAAAGCTAGCATTGGGGAGGTGGAGACAAGTAGATCCAGGGACTCACTGGCCAGCCAGTCTAGCCTGATCAGTGAGCTGCAGACCAACCAGAGACCATCTCAAAAAGAAGCGGACAGAGTACCTGAAGATAAACTGGATCTTGTCTTCCGGCCTTCACACGCACCCACACACGTTCCACTCACATGCATGTAAACACATGCACACCAACCACACAAACAGAAACAGAGCTTCCTTAAAAATATTTAAGGGCTAAATGAAGATTATTAAGCAAATTCCCAAAGGATCCAAATTAAATTCAAAAAACCATGGAAGGATTCAAGGGTATGGTATTTAAAATAATGCAGCCTTGGGCTGGAGATGGCTCAATAGTTAAGAACACTTCCTATGCAAGCATGAGGGCCTGGGAGACCTGAGAGATTGCCAGAGTTAGATGCCCAGGACCCATATAAACTACTGGTCATGGTCATGCATGTCTGTAACCCCAGTAATGTGGGGAGCAGAGAAGTATCACTGAGGCTAGGGAGGAGGGGGAAGAGACAAGCTTCCAGATCAGTAAGAGACTCCAGTTCAAGTTAGAATTGTCAGAAGATCACTGCATGGGCTAATATGCGCATATATATGACACACACACACCCATATCTAGTACCACATCACACACACACACACACACACACACACACACACACACAGACACACACAGACACACACACACGCCACAGCACTTTACCCAGGAGAAAAAAGAAAAAAAGAAATATAGAATGCAGACTGGCCCTGCTGGTCAGTGAAGGAATACAGGGCGGGCCCTCCACTAAGAAAGTTCATAGGCAATGCAAGTGTCATCTTCACCCAATTTAGTGACAGCTTAGGTGAGAGGAAGCCACAGCTAGCTGTCAGAAACATCAAGAAGAAAGGACACCAGGGGTCTTCCAATGGCACTTTTCATGGTGACATCCTAAGCTGACCCTGGAGTCAGGAGGAAAGTCTCACTGATAACTTCACCCCTCCCTTTCCATCTACGGTAGAGTGGTGGAAATGGCCAAGGAGTCCAAGGCCCAGTTTACCTGAGAGATGGAAGAACAGGGAAGAGGGAACGTGGGGTAAGAAAGTCGAGAGAATGCAGACATTTGGAGCACCCCCATCATGGAAAAGACATCCTCCTCCGACAGACTTTGTCCTGGCTCAATTGACTTCTGTTTTCATTCCTTCCTTCTCCACTAAGGACAGCCATCATTGAAACTCTTGTGAATAGAAAAGCATGCCCGAGCCTTAAGAGGCAACGAAGAATTCAGTAAATCCCTTCGTGAGGGTAAGCTATGAGTTTCATGTCCCTGGTCACTTCTTCTTCCTGCTACCTGTGTTTTCTTAAATATTTATTCATAGAACAACCCGAAATGGCACCAGCCAGAGAGCTACCTGGACTCAGTCCGGTCTCAGCTGAAGCCCATTCATGTCCTGCCTGGGGTCCCCGCTTCAATGGGACTGTTTTGGCCACCCCCTGACTGCAGCACACACGTAGACACCGCTCCTGGGGAACTGAGGACTGGGTTACTCCCCACCCAAATCACACTCTGGTACCCAGGAGCCCATTAGCCCAAGCTTGGTCTTCTTCCCACCCCACTGAGAATAGATCCACGTATAGTGGACATGCTCACCCAAGGGCAGAAGGGTGTCTGGAAGTTACTCCTAGACCTGCAATGTATGAGCCGGAGGGCCCCATTCTCATACATAGACCACTCAGAAAAATACAGAGTGGTGATGGTGGTCTGAGAAGAAGATGGTCCTGAGGCCTCCCTGTGTGCTCTTCCCCACCCAGTAATGTGTGGGGTACACATGCTAGAATCACTATCTTTAATCACTAAAGCCAAGTGCAACACATGTCTACAATCCCTGCACTAGGGAGGCGGAGTCAGGACGATCAGGAGTTTAAGGTCAGCCTCATTTATATTTGAGTTCTAGATCAGCCTGGAATACATGAGACTCTGCCTTAAAAAATGAGAGAGAAGAGAGAATGATTACTAATTTCTTAGTATGAAGTCACCTTATAAGATAACCATTCATCCCCAGTACCATACATAGACAGGGTAAAGTGTGTTTAAAATCAAAATAATTTATGTTTAAAAGTAAGGGTCACAAAGTCAACACATCACAGAGATACTTGCACGACATTTTTTTCCAAATTCCAGTGTCATTTATCTTCTCCTTGTCGCATCCTCATCCACCCCAGGATCCTTCATGCACTTATGGCATCAGCCAGCCTGGCCCTATTGCCTTCTGTCTCCTGATGCCCTCTGTCTACCAGCTGCTCCCTCCTCAAGGCCCCCAGTGCCCATGGGCATCCCATCATCTGCGCCCCCATCAGCCCTGGCATTGTCAGCCCTCCCCCCTGTGCCTCCCGGCTCCTGTTGGCATCTCAGCCTCTTTCACCAGAGGCTCTTGGCCCACAGGTGCCACCATGTCCTTGAGCCCCTGCCCCTTCTCAGCTCACTCTGGACCCAGGCAAGACCTGTAGCCTCCTCTCAGCTCATCTTGGGCTGGGAAGGCTGAGGTTGCTAAAATCCAGCCTGCCTTCGACCTCCCCTCTGGTTTCCAGCTCCCTGCTGACATCCCTTCTGTCCACCCCATCCCATGCCTCCCCCAAATCAGCTCTTTCCTACTCATGCACCTCCTCCCTCTGCTTGGACCAGCAGGCCTCCCTGCCACCACCACTAAGGCTTCTGACCCCAAGACCCACCAGGGAATTCACCTGTTCTGCTTTGACCATGGGAAGGACACTGGGGGAGTGACTCTGGACCACTGAAGGTTGGTCACGAAGCCCACTCCCTTAATTCTCTAAAGCCTCTCCCCTCTCACCATACCCAAAGGACCTCCATGGAATCCACCCTCCTGATACCTGCACAGACCCCTCCTGGGGCACCTCCAGAGCCCCCCACAACCTCCCTTTCTTGACTTAGCAGCACTGAGTTCAACCCTAGACAGACTAGTACACTCACAGGGTCCATTCCCTCCAAACCTGGTCCACCCAGCCACCCTCCCCTTCCTCTGCCTACCCAATGAATGTCTGTCACCCCCATTTCACCACAACATCCTTGTGGGTTGGGATGTTGGGGTGGGCTTAACAGAGTGAAGGGACTGGTGGGCTGGGGGTTCTGGCTAGAACGGCTGTGCTGACTGCAGCAGGTAGGTTGGGACTTACTCTTTTTCCCTAACTCTGGTTCTCAACCTTTCTTCTTCCTCTTTTGTCTTTTCTGTCACCTGGGGCTGGGACGGGGGGGGGGGGCATTTAATTCAAGGGGCTCCAAGCAGCCTAAAAAAGAGCAAGAAAGGAGTGTCCCCTGGACAGATGTGAGACCTCCACTCACCCATGGCCTGGGCATCAGAAGTGAGGAGAACCATCATCCAGATCACATCAAGGGCTCAGTAGCCATGTTGACAGGCAGATTCAGGAACAGTGTGTTAAGCAATCACTCCATCCTTCCTGACTAAACTCACATTCCTATAGCTGATGCCACTCAGTCTCCCTCTCCCACCATCAGTGGCCTTGCTGGATACATAATCCAACCTGGGACTAGAGGTGGGCTGGAGAGGGTTCCATGATGAACAGGGCCTGGGTATAGGGACACAGAGGTGAAGGTGGGGTTAGGTTAGAGGTGAGGTGGGAGCTTGCTGCTTCTGAACTGGCTTCCTGGTGGGACTCTGGGTTGAAGGCCTGAAGCTCTCTGTGAGAGTTGGGGTGAGTTCTCTCCCTGGTCCCAGAGGATCCCCTCACCGAGGCAGGACTAGAGATGGGGGCCAGGACCTGGCCCTCAATAGGTGTCATGTGAATCTCACCCCTCAGCACCACAGACTGCACCCACCCTTGGGGCCATGAGGACCCCGCCCAAGCTGGCCCCCTCAACCTGCCCACTTCACAACAGTTTTTAATTAAGCACTATTCACAACACCTAAATTATGGAACCAACCTAAGTGTTCACCAACAGAGGAATGAATACAGAAAATGTGGTGTACACACACAGTGGAATTTGTTTAGCCATAGAGAAGAATTAAGTTATGTTATTTGCTAGAAAATGGAAATGATCCTATTACATAAACTGCGCTAGGTTCAGAAAGACAAATATTGTAATTTTCTCTGATTTGTGGTTCCTAGATTTTACATAGTTACATAAAATCAGGTAGATAGATGAATAGATAGGTCAATATAGATGATAGATAGATAGATAGATAGATAGATGTGGTACTCTGCTAATGAGGCATGGAGGAAGTAAGGTTTCTGCTGAGTCTGGCAGGCTCTGGGACCAGTCTCCTTCCGAAGGAAGTCGAGGCAAATTCCGGGGGCCCCTGTAAATCTTAGCAATCCTGAAAACTCCAAAGCCCCTAGGCAGGCCACAAGATAAGAAGCAGATCAAAGCTTAACTTATTCTAACTGCAA
>PVHP010046586.1:0-13243 GCA_004024765.1 Zapus hudsonius | reverse complement strand
GCTACTTGGTCCTATTTTTAATACACAAGATGTCGCATTCCCTGCACACACTTCTGTGCCTGGCTTTTGTCACCTGACAATATATCTTGGAGATGACTCGGAATCAGTACATAAAGAGCTGCCTTACTTAGGTGTCTTTTTATGGTCACAGGCTTCTCAGGAGCTCAGAAGTAATCACATCTGGTTTGATTAGCTTCACATTTCCATTTACGACGTTCCTCCCCTCCCCCCGACCCCCCCTCGCCCAGAGAGGGTAGGAAATCTCTCCAAGGTCACGCAGCAAGGACTAGGGAACCTGGGTTTCTTCCCCACCCCCATCCTCTGTCCCCAGCCACCTTGCAGCTGAGAGCTGTCCAGAGGACCAGAAGGAAGGTGGGGAAGGGGCTCTAAATTGAGATGCTCTGCGCGTGCCTCGCTGGCTGGGGCACCTGGCGGGTGTGCGGTGCGGAGGGGGCGGTGGCCCACGTGGGTGCGGGCGAGACCCCGCAGGTTCCCCGCCCGATGGTGTCGCGTGCTTTCAGAGCTTCCCCATAATGAGCTCCCAGGGCCTGAGGTGAGCTTCCCAAGCTGCTCACACCGCAGCCCACATGGCACCAAAGAACACCGGTACTTTTTTCTTCTGTGCCTGACAGCTCATTAGAAGAATTAATTTACTCCAGCGTTTGCAGTTTAAAGGACATTATTTACTGGTTAATTGTTGTTATTACAAAATGTTAAATATCATTATTTATTTCCTAGGCCCTGACAGCTTCTCTGACAGGAATTTATTGGGTGATGCTGTGTCTCTGGTGGGTGCCCTTCGAGGCAGGGTGAAGGTGGGAAGGTTGTCCCCAGGTCTGGGTCTCTGGGCAGGGTGGGTACTTTGAGAACAGAATGCCAGGGCTGCATGCTGACCCATTCTAAGACAAGCCACCATTGTCCCCACCCACTCACCCAATGAATAAAGAGGGACCTATCCTTGCATAAAGGTAAGTTTGGGGCTCGTGTGGCACTTGCCAGTGGCTAGGACTTTGGGTCCTTCTCTTAAAAGGTAATTTCCAGGATTGAAGAGATGGCTCAGCGGTTAAAGGAACTTGCTTACAAAGCCTGATGACCCAGGTTCAATTCCCTAGTACCCATGTAAAGTCAGATGCACAAAGTGGCACATGCATCTGGAATTTGTTTGCAGTGGCAAGAGGCCCTGGTGTGTCCATTCTCATGTTCTCTCTCTGCTTGCAAATAAATAACAAATAAATTTTTTTAAAAAAAGATAACTTCCAGGGTGGGGGTGTTGCACAAGGCCGAGTATTTGCTCAGTGTGCATTGGCCCTGGGTTAAATCCCCAGTATTATTGCCCTCTGTCCTAAAAATAAATAAATAAATAAACTCCCAGGGCTGGGGTATGGCACAGTGGTAAAAAATTTGCTTAGCATGTATAGGACCTGGGTTCAATCCCCAGTACTGCCCTAAACAAGAAAAAAAAAAAAAAAATAGAAGCCTTCCAGAGCTGTGGAAGGAGGTGGTCAAATGCTTTCCTAGCCTGCAAGAAGCCCCGGGTATGATCCCAGCACTGCATAAACCATGTCTGGTGGTTCATGCCTGCAGCAAAGAGGAAAAGAATTCAAGGTCATCCTCAGCTAGATAGCTAGGTTAGCCTGGGATATGTGAGACCCTAGCTCAAAAAGCAAAGCAAAATAAAGCAAACCACCCACTTCCCACAAATGTAAGCCTCAAGCCTTTGCCCTGAACTCACAGGGTCTAAGATCTACAATGAAGGTCAGTTGGCTTAAGGATCCTAAGCTTCTGGGCTCCAGGCTGTAATTTGGATTCAAATTTGATCTGTTCAGGAGACTTCACATAAAACCCCATATTTCTGTCTTCTCTTGAAAAATCAGAGAATCTTGCCATATTTGACCCGTAGTCAATTGGCAATGGCCTGGCAATGACCAGCAGCCCAGGGACAGGGCTGGATAGGACAGGGCTATTCAAGGGACACGCTTACTAACCACCAGCCACACAGGCTATCCCCGCTTTCTTCTTTCTCTGGGTTATTTTCTGGGTTCTGTGAATGCTTGAGGTTTCAACCAGGTCTGTCATAATGACCATGAAGAAACTGAGCCCAGGGAGGTCAAGTTCTTGAGGGCCAGGACCACAACCCAACCTACTTTTCATGCTGCCATTTCAAATCTGTTCACTTCTACCTCAGGGCCAGGAACTAGAGTCAGCCCAGTAAGAGTTACAGAGATCATGGCTGTATAAATAGCATTCATTTATTCATTCAGCAAACTGTTTTTGAGGACCGGCTATGTGGCATAAAACGGATTTGGAAACAAATCGTGCCATAACAGAACTCAGTCTGGTGAGACTATGTGGGACACAAGTCCACGATTATAAAACGGGAAGATGGAGAGGCGGAGGAAGATGTGACTGGCAGGTGTGTGTGTAGGGGGACTTTCCAGAGGAGAGAATGAATACTTTACCCAGCTGGTGGACTGCCCGAGTTCTCTCACAGACATACATGTCTTATTTAATTCTCTCAACACAGCTGACTGAAAACAGCTGTCAGCAGCCAGGCATCTTGGTGTGGTGGTGTAAGCCTATGATCCCAGCACTCACAGGAAGAAGCAGGAGAGTCTTGAGTTCAAGTCCAGCATGGGCTATGAAATGAGACTCTATCTCACTCCCCCAACCCCAGAAAAAAAAAAAAACTGTCCATTAACTAATGAATCATGGCCATACCTGGCGCTCCACCTTCTGTGTAGATCCTTCCCCCAGATGCGTGCTGCAAGCCATCCCATCTCTGGGGACCTTTGGATCCAACCATGTGGCACCTTTGCAGGACAATCCATTGATTGTCACCCATGTCTCACAACCAGTCTAAGGGCAAGGCTAAATACCTTAATTTTAAAAAATTATGTATGGGCTGGAGAAATGGCTCTGTGGTTAAGGCACTTGCCTATGGAGCAGAAGGACCTGAGTTTAATTCCCCAGTACCCACACAAAGACAGATGCACAAGGTGGTACATGCGTCTGGGGTTCATTTGCAGTGACTGGAGTCCCTGGTACACACATTCTTACCCCCCCAACTTACTAAAGTATTTAAAAATATTTATTTGCAAGGAGAGAGGGGAGAGAGAGAGAGAGAGAGAGAGAGAGAGAGAGAGAGAGAGAGAGAGAGAGAGAGAGAGAGAAAATGAATGGGTACACCAGGGCCTCCAGTCACTAGAAATAAACTCCAGATTCATGTACCACTTTGTGCATCTGGCTTTATGTGGGTACTGGGGAATTGAACCCAAGTCATTAGGCTTTGCAGGCAAGCACCTTAACTGCTGAGTCATCTCTAGCCTTACCCTAATTTTTAAAATATTTTATTTAGGCCAGTAGTGGTGGTGCATGCCTTTAATCCCAGCACTCGGGAGGCAGAGGTAGGAGGATTACTGTGAGTTCGAGGCCACGCTGAGACTACATAGTAAATTCCAGGTCAGCCTGGGCTAAAGCAAGCCATCTCCCCAACCCCCAAATAATTTCACAAGTTTGAAACCAACAGCTTTAGACACAGCAGCTGGAAGAGCTGGGCCTTGGGAAGGAGAGGCCCAGCCCTAGGAAGTATGGATCTTATGGTCAGACTTCAAACAATAGTCCTTCAGACTAGGCCTTTGGTCCCAGCTTTTCCAACTTGGGATCCTGATAGCAGCAGGCAACCTTGAGGATTATTGGTGAACTGAAGGAAGATGAAAATGACTTTGAAGGAATATGAAAACGGGCTCAGCAGAGCCCTTCCCATGGCTGGACCGTAAATTATCATAAAGCTATTTTTGGCCAGCAGCCCGATTTATTTTAGACCCTACCTCATTTCTTCAAGGGTAGAGGTCTTAATTCCTTCCCTGGTGAGAGAGAAAGAGACCAGCACTATGGGAGTGAAACCAGTGCAGCTTCCAAAACCGTAACCCACAGCTTGAGAATTTTTAGATTCTCAGAGCTTTAGGGCTTGAGGTCTTTCGAAGGTCTTCTCCAGCAGGCCCCTCGCTTTATTTTATTGCCATATTAAATTTTTAAAAATCTTATTCATTTTGGAATAGGTAATATGTGTCCAAGGTGCAGAATTCAACAGTCAGACATGAGTACACAGGGATCTCTCTCTCTCCATCCTCAGAGGCAGCTGATGCCATCAATTGCTTTTTTTTTTTTTTTTTTTTACAATATTTAAAAATAGCATTGTTTCTCTTTTCTGGGAAACACAATAATTCCTGCAGAAGAAAATACAAATCACATGCACTCCACTACTCAGAACTCAATGCTGTTCACATTCTGGTGTCTAATCAGCCAGCCCTTTCTCTTCACATAGATGGTTACAAGCTGCACAACCCAGCTTTATTACTTGTTTACATTAAATATGATTCTCCAGAAATAAAGATCAGAGAGGATGCATGCTAACAGGATAGAAATGGGGTACCGTGGGGAGAAGGATAGGATTGGGTTAGGATTAAAGGGGAACTCTGCTCCATCATTATTATTTGAAATTCTTTCAGGATGAAGATGTATTTAGGTATTACTTCCTCCTGATATTTTTCTAGAATTGATTCTAAATGACTGCTTCAGAAGGCTACTATTAAACTAATCCTTTATTATTGTTATTTTTAAGACATTTGCCATTTTGCTATCATCAACAAAACTGGGGTGGATATTTTTGTGCATCTTGCACGTTTGCCCAATGTTTCCCTGAGGTGGTTTTAAGAAATCAAATTGCTAGGGAAAGGAATGTGTAGGGTTGAGTGTGGTGGTGCGTGCCTGTTACTGTACATCCTGTCAGAGGCAGGAGGATTGTAGCTAGTTTGTCTGGGCTACATAGCAAGACTCTGCTTCAAAACAAAACAAAGAAAGAAAGAGCATGGGGCTGGAGAGATGACTCAGTGGTTAAGGCACTTACCTGACAAGCCTAAGGACCTGAGTTTGATTCCCTAATACCCATGTAAAAGCCAGATGCACAAAGTGGTGAATGCATCTGGAATCCATTTGCAATGGCTGGAGGCTTTGGCGTGCTCATTCTCTCTGTCTCTCTTCTATCTCTCTCTGCTTGCAAATAAATAAAAAAAAATTTTTTAAGCGTATGTAAGCTGGGCGTGGTGGCACACACGCCTTTAATCCCAGCACTCGGGAGACAAGAGGTAGGAGGATCACCATGAGTTCAAGGC
This sequence comes from Zapus hudsonius, assembly GCA_004024765.1. Taxonomy (NCBI): domain Eukaryota; kingdom Metazoa; phylum Chordata; class Mammalia; order Rodentia; family Dipodidae; genus Zapus; species Zapus hudsonius. Next base: position 8,072 of record PVHP010046586.1, on the reverse strand, counting down.
CACCCTGAGACTACATAGTGAATTCCAGGTCAGCCTGGACTAGAGCGAGACCCTACCTTAAAAACAAAAAAGAGTATGTATACTTTAAGGTTTTTTTGATTTATTATGTCAAATTTCCTTCCTTCTGGGCTGTTCCAATCTCTCATTCAGTCAACAGTGCCTGTTCTTAGGTTTGTTCATCTCAGGCCAAGGATAAGGTTTGGAAGACTGAGCTAGAAACATGGGAGGCTTGGCCAGTTTCTTCCAGTAAGAAGTTTAGTTTTCTTGTGGTACTAAGGGCCTTGTACATATTAGGTAAGCTCTTTACTGCTGAGCTACATCCCAGGCCTGAGTCAGTTTTTCTCTGGGTGAAGAACTCTAGGGTATTGGTTAGAGCCCAGAGGAGTCCTCAGTAGCCAAAAGGAAATTTGGCAGACCTGGAAATGGAAGCTGAGCCCCCAGGCAAGTGGGAGGTGGCAGGAGTCTCCACCAGTCCAAATCACAAGATCAAAGGGCTACATAGAAAGCACCTTGGCCAGTGGCTGAATAGATGCCTCAGTGGTTAAGGAGCTTGCCTGCAAAGCCTAAGGACCGAAGTTCAATTCTCCAGCACCCACATAAAACCAGATGCACAAAGTGGCACATGTGTCTGGAGTCTGTTTGCAAGGGCGAGAGGCCCTGGTGTGTCCATTCTCTCTGCCTTCTATCTCTCTCTGTCTACTTGCAATTAAATAAAAATATTTTTTTAAAAATGAAAGCACCTATGCCAGATCTAGATCCTTGCCCCAGTGCCTAAGATCAGTGCATTCAGCCCAACAGATCTCAGGGCTAAAGATGTGACTGTGATTGTTCCTTCTAGAATCCCACCTCAAGGTCATGTGGAATACAGAGGACCTTCCAGGACCAATGTCTCTAGTTCCTGCCTCCTCTAAGGGTCAAAATCAGTCTTTGATTCCAGGCATCTGATTCTCTGAGTCTCATCAACATCCTTTGCCCCTTAAGCTTTCTTGCAAGTTGACCCGTGTCATTTGGAAATGTTCAGGAAAACAAGATGGATACAAGATAGACTTGTTGATTTAGTATGGAAAAGATGGCTTTCTGAAGGTGCCCCTTCTCCTCTGGAGCCAGGCATCTCCACAGTAGCTGAGGTTTCCTCTTGATGGCAGGGGGGGGTGTCGAGAAAGCCCAAGATTTCATCTCATTGGTGAGATGAATAATACATTTGAAGCATCTCACAAACTGTGTTTGATCCGCCTAAAGCTTCAACCGTTAACGTATTTCTCTTTATCCCCAGCAAGGGAGGGCTGGGAACTGTCAACATTTTCCTTTCTGCTTAATTTGTGCCTTTTCCATAAAGAGAAAAGCAGAGGCTGGGGGAAGGGAGGGAGGCAGGAGAGGAGGGCGGGAGGGCGGTGACACACTTCCTGAACAATGCAAGGAGCTTCAGCACCAGGGACTGCTCCCAGGGTTTGGAAACCTTTGGGGTCACCAGGAGAAAAAAAGGAAGGCAGCTTTGGCAAGGGGACTGTGTGTGCTGGGACTCTTGGGGGCTTGTTTGCAAAACTGTGCCCTCCTAAGGAGCTGGTTCCTGGAAGGCCCACCTCCAGTGTTTCTGGTGGGGAATGAGAGGTGGGAAATTGAGGCTAGCTGGTTGCTAAGCACCAAGGATGCTTCTTCATCTCATAGCAAGAAGAGAAGATCCAGGCCTGGGGAGGTGGCTCAGTGGTTGGAAGCATTTGCTTGCAAAGCCTATGCACTGGGTTTAATTCCCCAGTACCCATGTAAAGCCAGATGCAAAAAGTACAGCAAGCTGGGCGTGGTGGTGCACACCTTTAATCCCAGTACTCAGGAGGCAGAGGTAGGAGGATCCCCGAGAGTTCAAGGCCAGCCTGAGACTACATAGTGAATTCTAGATAAGCCTGGGCTAGAGTGAGACCCTACCTCAAAAAAAAAAAAAGTGCATCAAGAGGGGCTGGAGAGATGGCTCAGGGGTTAAGGCATTTGCCTGCAATACCCAATGACCCAGGTTCAATTCCCCGGTACCTATGTAAAGCTAGATGCACAAAATGGTGCATTTATTTATGAAAGGTGGGCAGAAGGAGGGAGAATGGGCATGTCAGGGCCTCTTGCTGCTGCAAACAAACTCCAGACATATATGCCACACGTTGTGCATCTGGTTTTATGTGGGCACTGGGCACATGAACCTGGGCCAGCAGGCTTTGCAAGCACATGCCTTTAACTACTGAGCCATCTCTTTAGCCTCCTTTACCTGGTTTTTATGGCTCTTTTATCCCCTACAGTTGCAAGTATAGGACCTGCTTATCCCCTAGGAAACTCTTAGGAGGCAGAGCAAGCAAAGATGGTTTCCCTGGGAGGGAAAGAGCAGGTTGTCCCCTGTGGGGCAGGGACAAGGGATGGAGGACCAAGCGAATTTCTTAATAATGAATAATGTGTTGCCATTCAGTTTTGTATTTCACAGGCTCCCACACCCACACCTGCTCCCTGCTGGGGGAAGCTAACCATCACGTCCACCCTCAGCTAGGTAGTGGGACTTCTGCACAGCAGTGAGGGAACATCCCAGAATCCCCGATTACTGAGCCAGAGGCAGGGGTCTGCTGAAGGCAGCAGAGAAAGTAGATTATGAAGAGAGTCTCCTTGAAGTGTGGCAGCAAGAGGGTGTCCTGGGAATGCAGGACTTTTCCCAATAGGACAAACCAGGCCCAGAGGTTCAGGCAGCCTGGCCTGCTGCGTTTCTGCCCGGTGCCCCAGGGCCCGTCTGCTCAGGCCCAGGATCCCATGGAGGCTGCATTCTGCTCCGGAGCTCAAGCACAGACGGGGAGGCGGGCAGTGCCGAGAATCGATTTGCGGGAGCAGCGGGGGCTTTCTCTTCCTCCTTACTTCCCAGGTCTTTGATCTCCTGTCCTCCCTCCCTAGTTCCATTTCCCTCTCCTTTCCCTGGCTTTCACCCTCTTCCTGTAGCTGAATCATAGACGTCCTGTTACAGAAAGGCGGGTGCAGTCCCCTGACTGGGTGGGCTGAAGCTCAGGTCATTGCCTCCCACCCAAGTCATAAAGCAAACAAGCTCTGGCTAGTTAGAACACACACACACACACACACACACACACACACACACACACACACACACACGAAGCAGAGGGAGAAAAGGCAGGGAAGAAAGGGAGAGAGGAAGAAAGACAAGATTCAAAGCTTCAGAGAACATGAAAGATAGAAGTGGGAGAAATCCGAGACTTCGAAAAATAAAATTCAGCAAATTAAAAAATTTTACAACCATCCAGCAAGTCTGCAAAAATGATCTTCCCTGCGGTCTTTCATTTATCTCATTATCTGACTCCTAATGTGCTTTTTCCCCCCTTTCTTTTCTCGCCACACTTGGTACAAAATCTTATTAGCTTTTTTTTTTTTTCTGGCATGGGCTTCATATAGTCTTTTTCATTACATTTCCTAATAAAAGCAATCACTAGGATGGCACGGCTGGAGGATTAAAAAGCCACCTCAGCAGCCTCCTGGCTAGCAGAGCCACGGCTCGCCCTAGCCTTGTCACGATGCCAGGGGAGCCGGCCAGATCTCAGGGACCCAGGCTCTGCTGCGGAAAGTTCCAGGGTTGGGAGAGCTGCTGAGACACTGGCAACCAGCTTACGATGTTAGAGGAGAAAGAAGACAGGAGGAGGGGCCCTACCCAGAGCTACATCAAAGCAGGAGTGAATGGGGCACCCAAAGGGGAACCAGCTTAGTTCAGGCACTTTGGACTCTGGCCTGTGCTGTGGCACGTTCTTTTGAACAGCTAAATGTTGATAGAAACCCTTTCCTCAGCTTTTGGAGGTAGATTTGATTTTGTGATCCAAACTTTAAGTTATGGGAAAACCTATTTAACAGAAAATTTAGCATTTTATTTATTTATTTATTTATTTTTGGTTTTTTGAGGTAGGGTCTCGCTCTAGCCCAGGCTGACCTGGAGTTCACTATGTAGTCTCAGGGTGGCCTTGAACTCATAGTGATCCTCCTACCTCTGCCTCCCAAGTACTGGGATTAAAGGCGTGCAACACCACGCCCGGCAGCATTTTATTTTTTTAAAGGTAGAGTTCAGTGGCATGAAGGACATTCACACTGTTGAGTGTCATCACCGTTCATCCCCAGAACATTTTCATCTCCCCAAACTGAAATTCTGTACCTGCTAAACAGTAACTCGCACTCCTCTCTCCAGCTCAATAACCACTATTCTTTTTGTTTGTTTGATTTTTGATTTGGGTTTTTGATGCAGGTTATCACTCTAGTCCTGGCTGATCTGACCTGAAACACACTCCATAGCTCAGGCTGGCCGGCAGCTCATGACAATCCTCCTCTATGAGCCTTCTGAGTGCTGGGTTAAAGACATGGGCTACCATGGGCTTTGCTGTCTAGGTGAGTTCTCTTGGAGTTAGCCTCTCTAAGTGGAATCCTGATATTTTTCCTTTTGTGTCCACTTGTTTCAGTTGTCATAATCCTCAACATTGACCTGTGTTGTAGAACGGGCCAGAATGTTATCATCCTTGATGCTAAATAATATCCTCTTATATAACTCTGCCATGTTTTGTTGATTCTACCTCTCTCTCTCTCTCTCTCTCTCTCTCTCTCTCTCTCTCTCTCTCTCTCTTTGGTTTTTCGAGGTAGGGTCTCACTCTAGTCCAGGCTGACCTGGAATTCACTATGTAGTCTCAGGCTGGCCTCGAACTCACAGCAATCCTCCTACCTCTGCCTCCTGAGTGCTGGGATTAAAGGCGTGCGCCACCACGCCCAGCGATTCTACGTCTTTAAATTACATTCCTTAAGGCACACACTTCCATATGAGGAAAGCAAAAAGAAGAGAAAAATCCTCCTAGATCTGCATCATATCAACAGAAAGATTCTTTTCTGTGTGTTCCCATTTCTCTTTTGCTAATAATTAAACTTCTGTCCATCAGCCCATCACTGAGTGCTGCACAGGTTGCTTGGCACAGCATGTGGTTTTGGGGAAGGGCCAAAAGTTACAGGGAGTCAAGTTTGATAAATCAGGTGTAAGGAGAGAAACTCCTATAAAGTAACAGGATGGTTTATTGCCTAGTTTATAAACTGGCCCTGGAGGGATTTCACACATCACCCCGCAACATGATTTGAGCCACACATTGAACACCACTAGGTTAGCTACGCAACTCAGTGGGGCAACTTTGAAGAGAAAAGCAGTCATTTTGAAACATTTGGTTGTGTATGATTTAAAATAAGGATAGAAATTTTAAACTATTTTATTTATTTGCAAGGAGAGAGAGAGAGAGAGATACCAGGACTTCTTGCCATTGCAAATGAAGGTGTGTGATTTTGCATGGGTACTAGGAAATTGAACCTGGGCCAGCAGGCTGTGCAAACAAATTGTTTAACCACTGAACCATCCCCTCAGCTCACAAATGACTTAAATGTCTTGTTGCTTTGGAACCACTAAGACCACCCTTGGTTCACTGCTGTATCTCTTGGGACTGTTTCAGTTGGTCATAACCAGCACTTTGTAGGTATAGTGGGGCTGTGGGGAGGATTTCTACCAAAGCTATCCTACTTTTAGTGGTTCATACCCCCAAGATACTCCTCAGGGTTTCCCCAATTCAACCACTAGCTCAGTTAATAGTAATAATGTCTTTTATGTGCAAGTTCCTGGGGAATCCTCTCATCTTTCATTTCTTCCCACTTTCCTCCAGGACCTTTTCACCCCAAGTTTCTTTCAGCTTATCCCCTGTCCCAGATCCCAGAAGATGGCAGGTGCTGCTCAGAGAGAAGGAGCCTGAAGGTCACAAAGACAGCCTCACCAAAGCCCTTGCCTTCCCTCAGCTTGTGATATAGCCCTGACATGAAAGACAGGTTTGCTCTGATGGAAAACACTCTCACTCTCTCCACCTAAGTGGAAGGTATTTTCCACACAATCTTAACAGTTGAGTCTTTTCCTTATATGCTGACAGACACAGACAGACCCTTCCCATTTCATTTTATTCTAGTTTTCTAAACCCTTCTCTTTCCCTTCTGGAGAGGCTGCCTGGGGGAGCCTTTTGGTTTTCCTTTTTTTATCAAGGGGAGGCGAACCCTGGGTGAGTAACAGCAGCAAGGGCAGCTGCTGGGCAATGGGAACCTCACTTCTGGTGCTGACGTTTACAAATGGGCACAGAACACCAGTAGGGACTGGAATAAATCAAACAGCGTCTCCAAAGGTCCCAGGGCTGCTTTAGATTTTCTGCTTGTTGGGGGCCGTGTTTCTTCTCTGTCTTTGCAGGAGTGGGGGCAGGGAACATCACAATATGTAATTTGGAAGGAGTCACCTTCCTGTCCCATCTTCACAGAAGAGCTGAGCCCAGGACTCAGGATGGTGCAGAATGTGGAGATGAGAACTCCTGGGTGTGGGGGTAGGAGTAAGAATGCTGGCTATCAGTGTCCTCATCTGCAAACTGGTTATAACACACACACACACACACACACACACACACACACACACACACACACACAAAATAGCTTCCCTGAGCTGGGCCTGGTGGCACACACCTGTAAATCCTAGTACCTGGGAGGATGAGGCAGGAGGATTAGTGAGTTTGACAAGGCTTTATTTAAACAAGAAAAAAGAGTGAGAAGAAAAGAAAAAGGAAAATCTTTCACAGGGCCACCATGAAGATAGACCTTTAGAGTAAGTGCTCTGAAAGCCATAACAAGTGATGTGACCCAGTGAGCGGTTACGAAGGAGCTGTGGTGAGAACCAGCCTCCTGAGATGTCCAGAGAAAGCTCCATGTAGACCTTCCCCAGCCCAAGTCCAGGAACCTCCACATTCTCCTTTCCTTTGAGAATTCTGGCCAAGGAGGCCTGAGAGTCGGTTCCAACGGCAATTGGAATCTTCCCAGCACCCTGTCTAACCTTTCTTTCTCCTGCCCTTCAAAGCAACAAAAAATAAAGGTGGACAAATGAGGTGAGAGGCTGCCAGGGAGTGGGGGTGGGGAGCAGAGCAGGGGGGAGAGAAAAGTGGGGAAGGGAAGTAGCTGGTTGCCAACCACCATGAGGCAAGAAGCCAGAACAGCTAGTACCAACTCACCATGCCACTGACACCCAGCAGGGTCCTTTTAAGGTTCGGTGGAGAACCCTGCTCTGAGAGGTGAGACCCTGCATGGGTCCAGCAATCTCCTTCCCTTTACATTCTGGAAATTTCCAGGCACTGCTGGAAACCCTTCACCTGTCCTTTGGCCTTTCTATGGAATGGAGTCTAGCGAAGCCAAAGGTTGGTTGTGGCTGAGAGCTTAGGTGCCAGCAGGATACTGATGAAGTGCAGAGCGCCTCCCTGGGTCCTGTCAGGATGGCGCCGATCTGTAGAGTATTTTCCTCTAAGCCTTTTTCTCTGTGTAACGAGATTCCACCCAGCTTCATTCCCCAGAGACAGCACTGTTGCTAGCTTCTTGTTACCCTTACGGAGAAACCCGATTTTCTTTGCACATTTGCTGAACACTTTATTTAGAGAGGTTAGGAACTGCAGAGGGAAGGATGCAGAGTGGACCGTGCATCTCTGTGCCATTCAGGGTGGTGGGCAGTTGAACACTCTGCTCTTCAAAGCATGCAGGGGGGCACAGCCCATTCTCAACTGAAGGCAATTAACCTTGGGGTCACAGCCTACACCTGCACTTTATCAAATCAGTTCTCCTTTAAACAAATAGTGATTTCCTAAAGAGCAGTCTACTCAGCAATTTTTTAACTGATTCCAATTCATGATGGTGCTTTAGAGTCTCATATACATACACTGGTCTCCCAGCTAAAGCCTGGCTGGCTCCCATCTAAAGCTATCTCTCATGGTGGCTATTGTGATGAGGTTCTAACTTTAAAATTTTATTTATTTGCTTGTATGTGTGTGTAGCTGTGCCAGGGTCGTCTCTTGTTGCTGCAAAGAAACACCTGTGTAAACCGGGCGTGGTGGCACATGTCTTTCATCCCAGCACTCAGGATGCAGAGGTAGGAGGATCACTGTGAATTCGAGACCAGCCTGGGACTACAGAGTGAATTCCAGGTCAGCCTGGGCTAGAGTGAGTGAGACCCTACCTCGAAAAAA
>PVHP010046585.1:0-13251 GCA_004024765.1 Zapus hudsonius | reverse complement strand
AACTTGGCCCAAATTCATTCAGCTAAACTTGACTCCTTCTGTTGGATTGAGGAGTTTGGGCCGTGAGAACCCAGGTACTCACCCTGTTGTTAGGAATCAGATGGGGGGAGGCTAGAGAGATGGCTCAGTTGGTAAAGCACCTGCCTTACAAGCATGAAGACCTGAGCTGGGTCCCAGCATGCATACATACATACAATGCTGGCCATGGTGTTTTCACCAGCAGTCCCAGCACTGGGGAGGTAGAAAGAGGCAGGTGTCTGAGGCCTACTGACCATTCTAGCTAAATTAGTGAACTTCAGTGAGATACTGACACTTTAGTGAGATACTGGTCTCAAAGGAGCTGGACAGTATTCCATCACGCCTGAGGTTGTCCTCTGACCTACACACACACTTGCACTGATATGCAAACACGCATGAACACATGAATGCACACCACATGCATGTAAAAACTAAAAAGGAATCAGAGCAGGGTAACAAATGGTAAGTACTCTACTCCGTATCTAATGTGGAATATAATTAGCCAATCCCATTACAGACTACAGGGAGCTCATGTGAGTCAAACTCCAATTTACAGTGTTGTCTTGTGAGAGGGTCCAATCTTATTTCACAGGGTGGGTCTGCCAAGGAGTCCAAGGGACTGTAATGACACAGGCAGTTGTTCTCCTAGGATTTAAAGAGGAGACATTTAGAGACCACTTAGCTTGTTGTAAATGGGTTTTAAGAATATACAGGATCATAAAGTGCCAGGGAAATTCATCCATCACTCAAGAAGTCACTGCTCCCCAGCCTCCCTGATTCCCTGATGTCGACTGGGAAGCCAGGAAGATTGCCAAACCCTGTGGAGGACAGTAAGCCTAGAGACCTCACCTTCCCCTGGGCTCCCTGCATTCACACACCCCAAGGAAATGGGCTGGGGGTGTCATTTGGTGTGGACCACTCACTCATGATGGGGCTGCTGGGCTTTGCCATACATTCTTCACATGAATGTGTGACCCGTGACACAAAGCCCTGAACCCCACGTTCCTCAACTACACAACATCTTTAGATAATTACACTTTCTACCTCACAATGTTATTGTTAGAAGGAAACAACAATAAATACATTGATCCACTCTATGTGCCCTGCATGGTGAACTAATATCTATTGACTGGCAGCTACTGACGTTACTATCTCTTCTCTTCTGTGGTTAGAGGTTTTCTGTAGCTACAGAGGACGCTGTAATCTCTGCCCAAGCACACTGTGAGCAAACGTGAGGCAGAATCTGTTACTGTACTTGACTATGTTGATTTAATTCCATGCCTCTTGTTCTTGAGCAGCATGTAACATCTTATATCTCATCAATCCACCCTCATCACAATCATTCCATGTTGTAACATGCCGTGTATTGTTTCTCATTTCCATTAAGTTCTGCATCATATTCTTACCTACCTTAGTGCTGTTGTTACTTTCTAATTGCTGGGAAAAGGCACCTGACCCAAAGCAACTAATTGAAGTAACACTTTATTTTATTTTATTTTATTTATTTTATTTTGGTTTAGTCTCAGGGGGAAGCTCCATGATGGCTGGGGAAAGTATGACATGAGCAGAAGCTGGACATCACCTCTGCCACAGCAGGTGGACAACAGCAGCAAGAGAGTGAGCTGAGCTCTGGCAAAGGGGAGCTGGTTATGACACCCCAAAGCCTGCCCCCAGCAACACACCTCCTCCAACAAGGTTCCATCTCCCAAATTGCCACCAAGTATACAAAACATGTGCCTTTCTGGTGGGCACCTGATCTAAGGCACCACACTTGGTCACTAGCTTCCCAGCAGTTCCTCCAACTCACCCTCTTCTTTCAGCTGTCACCTCTGGACCTTTGGGCATCTATCCTTAAATGACATTCCCTTCAGTTTTCTCAGACTCTCCAGACCATTGCTAAATGCCCTACAGTGACTTATGCAAGCCCTATGGGCCAGCTTAGAGCCTGACCCAGGAATTCCCCCCCCCAATTTGTCCAAAGATGCTCTGCATTTAGGATTGCTAGGTTTAACAAATAAAAATTTGGGAACACTCAGTTCAATTTGAACTCCAAGGAAACAACAACAACAAAATGTTTTAATTAAAAAAAAAATACTTCCTTATCTCTGGCAATTGGATGTCTTGCTACTAGAAAGTGGACTGGCTTGCTTTAGGGTGGCTTCAGACTGACAGTCTTAGAGAGCTGTTCCAAACCCCAGCACCAGAATATACTAACAGGGTGATCCGAAGGTTAGAATTTAGATAACGCCCAGCAAAAATTCCAATGCACCCCAAAGTTTAAAGAGTATCTGAGTTCTTGTCTACAAAGTTAAAGAATTAAAATCATAGACAACAAGATAGTAAGGTATAGTGGGAGACTTTATTATTTAAGGGAACATGGGGAGTTACAGAGTTCTCCAGCCACAGGTGTGGGGAAAACACGTGTCAGAGAGTTTAACTGAACTTATGCTGTTCAGCTAAAGAAGCAGAAGAAGAAAAGATACAGGGGGCTCCCATTGTGAGGAGAGGTTCATGAGGGGAAAAAATCTGGAGACTTCCCCCATCCCAGCAATTAGCTGGGGTGGGGTAGGCCTTACCTTTCTAAGGCCTGGAGATTCAGAGGTCCTTCTGCTAGCCTGCTGTCATGGTTTGATCCAGGTGTCCCCCACAAACAAATGAATATATTCTGATAGATCAGAAGAGAGGGCTTTCTTCAAGGGAAGTTAAATTAAGTTTCTCCCCAGGTGAGTCAGAGAGACAGCTGATTGATTTATATCCAACCAATTTTAGCACCTAGGTTGTAGTTCAGACACCTCCCACTCAAAGGGAGGGGTTTCTCTGCAGATGCCTGACCCGTCACAATACCATTAGTCCATGTTGATAACCAAAACAGAGGTCTGGCAGCAGAGGTCTGGCATTGCCAACCTCTGAGCTTTTTGCAATCTAGCAAATCCAACTGTCTTCTCTATGATCCTGCCACTCCCAGGGCTCATGTCCAGGGTTACCTTGGTTCAAGATTGAAGTAGAACAAGCCTTGCCTCAGTATCAGTCTCCTGAATGTGACCCATGGCTAAACTTCCTTTGTAGCTAACACCTCAGGGATCAAAAACCCAGGAACTTACAGATTAGACAACAGGTTTTGCAATTTCAGTCTCTTCTAAAGACTATTTTATCTCAAATGCACCCTTGCTTTTTCCTGCCTGCTGCCCTTAGTGAGAAAAACCCTAACTGGTTTAATGAAATTTGCATTTCAAGGGGAGTGTTTGGATGTCTCCATCTCATCCCTCACTAAAAGCCAGATTATTATTCAAATTTACCACTTTCTCCCCAGCATCCTGATGCTCTGTATAACAATAGTTCTTTTGAGATTCTACTCCAATGGATATGGTTGCAGATACTTGTTAAGTAAATAGGATGGGGAGGAAATGCGCTGAGCAAGGAGCAGAGTGCTTCTGTATGTTTGTCTCTTTTAAATTTCCCACCTGCATTACTGGGTAGGAGTGCAGCAGTGTTAGAGGGGAAAACACAGGACAAAAGAGGTGCAGTGTTCTAGACTCTAAGAAAGCAGCCTGAATTAAGTAGGAAGGGAGGGCTTGGCCTTGTACAAAGCACTTAGAGAGGGGTGTGTTTCTTCATCCAATTGAATTGGGGGCTTTGTCATGTGACACACTTTCCCCAGGAATCTTTACCACAGCTCTACCACAAAGGGAATAAGAGATGGTTTTTTGGAGCTAAATATGAGTCAGCATGTCCTGGGAACCCAGATTTGAATTAGTCCAAATCCTGTGTTGTGGCATGTCCCTGATTTCAGAAGCAGCTGGAGAGATGGCTCAGCAGTTACAGAAAGTCCCACACGAGTATGCAGGGCCTGAGTGTACCTGAGACCCCAGAGGTCCATTCCCCAATACTCATATGAACAGCTGGGAATGGCTATGCATGCCTGTTAACCCATCATGTGAGGATCATTGAGGCTGTTGGGGTGGGGGCAAAAACAAAACATAACAAAAAACAAACAGTTAACTTTGGATTTCTTGAGAGACTCCATCTTGAGGAAACAGGCAGATGAGCAATGGAGGAAAGCGTCCAGTGTTTTCCTCGGTCTTCTGCATGAATCTGCACACATGTGCGTATACTACACATCGCCACCGAGACACATGCAATACACATACATATGCAAAAAATAGAAAATAGCTTAAATGATTTCATGAAGTGATTATAGTAACAGAGCAAACAAAGACATATTGAGGCGGTTTAGGGTGATAAAGCAAGGAAAGTTAACCTTGAGGACTGTCCCTGACCCTGACCTTGTCACTTTGCTAGAGATCAGAGAACAACCAGGCTTCTCCTTAGCTCTTGCTGCCTATTTCCCTCCCTGGATCGATTTCTCCTTAAACTCAACCTGAGTCCCTCCCTAGGAAGAAGTTACCCTTCCCTAGAATTAAGAACCTTGAAGGATTAAATCTGATCCTAGGGTTGGGGCTGGTTAGTTCATCTCCCATTCAGAAAGTAGAAAAAAAAACCACCTTGGGTCTCTAGGTGTGTTTTACCCCACTCTTGCTTTCTCATTGGCAAGAGTTTTCTGTACTATCTCCCCTTTCCCTGTCTTAAGTTGTGGTCTTCTTTTACCTCCTGGGAAAGAGTTCTGTGTTTCTTCCTTTCTTTCTTCCTCTTGGGCATGAACTGCCTTCCTTCTCTCTAGTTCTATCAATAATCTAATTAAACCTAAACTTTACCCTCTAGCCTGTGGATGTCAATTCTTTAAATTCATAGGACAAGAATCTGAGAAAATAAAAAAGAATCTCAGGACACCTCAAAATTATCATATCATATTGTAATGGGGTGTGGTGAGGATTAGAATTTAGATAACACCCAGCAATAATTCCAATGCACCCCCAAATTTAAGGAGTACCCGAATTCTTGTCTACAAAGTTAAAGAAATAAAATCATAAACAATCAGATATTAAGGTATAGTGGGAGACTTTATTATTTAAGGGAACATGGGGAGTTACAGAGTTCTCCAACCAGAAAATGTGGGAGAGGTTTTAGGAGAGGTTTTAGCAAAATCTCTGCTGGTCAGTCAAACAAGCTGAACAAGGAAAGATATCAGAGGGCTCCCATCATAAGAAGGAAAGATTCATGTAGGAAAGAACCCCGAGTCCCGTCCCCCCCCCCATCACAGCTATTGGACACCACATTGGCTGTGGTGGGAGGCCTTACCCAAGCTCTGGAATTTCAGAGGTCCTTCTGCTGGCCTGCCATGTGAGGAAGAGACTGGCCTTTGTTTGGGCAAAGCTTTTTAAGAGTTCCCCAGGTAAGTCAGACAGACAGCTGATTGGGCTATACCTGACCAATCAGTTTTTGCATCTAGGTTTGGGCTCTGGCCAAAGTGAACTTAACCATTGAGCTGTCTCTCCAGCCTCACAATGAATTCTTTTTCACCAATTAAGAACAAATTGTGCCATTTGCAGGGAAACTGATGGAACTGGTGATCATCCTGGTAAGTGAACAAGCCAAGGCTCAGAAAGAGAAATGTCACATTTTTTTCTTATATGTTGAGTCTAGCTTTAAAAAAAAAAGATTTGAAAGCTTAGTGGAAGTGGGGACATGTAATAAGAGTGAATGAGATCAAAGTACATGGTGTACATGCATGAGAATGCATGAATGAAACTGTGGTAGTTTGAATATATATTCCTCAATAGAGTCAGGTATTTTATTAAAACTTGGGTTTCCAGCCATCTGGCTGAAAGAGGTGTCCCTGGGGGCGGAGTCTGTGATCCAGCCCTAAGGTGGATCTGATTTCCAGCTTAAAGGTAGGCAGAGGAGTCTGAGCTCTGCAGGGCACCCTGTTGCTTGCTGCCCATTTGTGCGTGCGTGTGATACTTGCTGGTGGTGGTGTCTCTCTGCTTGGATTTATGAATGAGAGCCAGCTTCTTCCGCCATCGATGGAACTTCCTGTTGGATCCTGTAAACTGAAATAAACCCTTCTTCCTATAAACTGTGTCTGATTTGAATGCTCATGTCAGCAACATGGAGATGAATACAACAGAAATCCATTATTTTGTGTGATGAATATAAACTAATAAATAACATTTTATTATAAAATTATTGGATCTTGGAACATTCTGGGTTTTGTCTTCAGATTAGAAATGTTCAACCTACATTCTGCCCTCAGTAGGTGGGTTTCTGAAGAGCTCACAGTTTGGAGGGGACAGGAATTTCTTTCTCTACTGAAGGGCCACCAATATGTTTCATGGAGGGTCAAGTGACTGGTAAACTTCGGTGTCTTCAGCGTAGGCCCACAGCTTTGGTCATATGTTCAAAGGGAGGTGGGAACTGAGACGTGGGACAGTTCCTATTCTCCCAGTGGAGTATAGCTTTCAGTTTGTATTAGGGAGCCTGTGAGTGGATTCCACGCCTGTGTCCCAGGGTATAAACAATGACTGTCATGTATCCAAGCGAAGGCTAAGGCATTGGTAGTATTTCCTTTGGGTGTTGCATCTCCACCCACCAAGACTAGTAAACTCTGCAGCCCTCAGACACTGAGGGGTCCTAGTGAGGAACCCACTGAAGTTCCTTGGCAGGAAGAATCTATCCCTCACTTACACCCTCTCCCCCCCAAATCATGATAGCGCCCACAAATTCTACACCAGCATGCTCATTAGGACGTGGTGCTTGAGAATCCTTAAATTTGGTTGTTCTATTGTATTCTCTCTGTGATGAGGACCTTTTCCATGCTTTTTATTGTATTCTATGGTGAGGACCTTTTCCATGCTCTGCCAGAGATGTAACATTCATGTGTTCCATCTCTCCTCAGAGACACTTGATGCCCTTTGAATTTCAGTGACCTATATTTTCTTTTTAAACTCTCTGGTGGGTTTCAAACATATAATTATGCAGATTCTATGACTTTTGTTGTAAGCATAATAACAGCATCCTCTTGTAGCTTCGAACATAGTAAGGAGGCCACAGAACCATCCTCAGAGAGTCTTGAGCTCATACAATCTCATCTCACCTCCCCTGAGTGTGTTTTGTTCATTGGTGTTTGGTGGAAGCTTTTTATTTTCCTTTGATTGGCTCTCAAGCCATTCACCTAATTGAGTGTTTATACAGACTTTCTTGAAGGTTTGAGGAGGAGACTTGGCACTGAGGAAAGGAAAACAGAGGTGATGCATCATCAAACCTTGTCTAATACTCCTCTTAATGCCTCTCCCCAACTTCCCAGAGGGATCCTATACCCCTGCTATTTCTTAAACTCAAAACCAGGATCTCATAGCCCCTTATCCCATGGACTGGTCAAGCAAGGCCACTTAGGAGGGCCCCCAAGCAGGGTAAGGACAGAGAGGAGGGAAATGGGGATACCATAATAGACTTGCTCATACAATGTATCTAATTATTGAGAATAACGATGTTACAAAAACAGAATTTTGCTATTTGTTCAGCCTCCAGCCACCCACCTCATCTGCAGGCTCCCCTAAACCTCTGTTTTTTCCTACCATGGGAGCACCTCTCAATATAGAAATAGTGTTTTAGGATTCCATCAATGTAAACTCAATGAAATTATATTCAATAGATAGAGAAATTAATTTATTGGTGTCTCAGATATTGAGGGCACCAAATGGTAGTTAATCAGATTCAAATTTTCTTTGTCAACAGGTCTCAGGTTACTGAATATACTTCCTTTCCTTAAAGCAGGGTTCATAGGGCAAAGGCACCCTTTTGTGATTCATAGTTACAAACCTCACAGGCTCTGGTCTTGAAGAATGCTCATTCCCAGAACTAGAGGAAAAATTCAACTCCAAAAAAACCATAAAGTCAGAGAATGGGAAAGGCTAGAGTCCCAGAGGGAGATATCCAAAGCAGACAAAGCAAGCCTTGGATATGATTGCAGTCAGGCCTTCTTCCCTGTGATATAGCAAACGAAAAGCAAGGAACAATTTTAGAAACTACATTACTCTGAGCTATGCTTGCATACTTTTTGTGGGACTGGAGCATCCCAAAACTTTCTTACTCATGAAAGTATTATTCTGTAGATGAACCATGAGTTTGAGGCCCTGAGTGATGCAAGCTGAGACCTTGGGCTGCATGGTGTTTGCTATTTATCGTCCTCACACCTGTCTGTGCCACTCTGACTCTCCTCTCTGGACCCCAGGAAATTTCCACTGCATCATGGGAACCTGCATGGGTGCACAGTTCACCACTGTCTTCCTTGTACTCTTGGCCTCCTCCGAGTTGGTGCTCTTGGAAGGAAAATTTTACAGCTCTCAATTGGTGTCAGTCCCCACCCCTAACCATCACCACCACTCCACCCACATTACCACCCCCAACCTCTAACCATCACCACAACCACCACCACCAGGTAATGGTGATGAACATCCTCATCTTGACATGGTACCTATATCTATATATCTGTTATTTGACTAACTGTAGCTCTAGGCACTTGTAAAATTTTGTGTATGCTGTGCATGCATATGCGTGAGTTCATGAGTGTCAGGGATAGGGAGTGTGGATGGGTATGGGTTTGCACATGCCACAGAACACATAGAAATCAGAGACAAATTCAGGGTGTTGTCCTCACCTTACACCTTGTTTGAGGCAAGATATCTCCTCTCCTTGCTCATTGCTGAGCTTACTAGACTATTAGGTCTAGCACTTCTGGGAAAGTTTCCTAGATCTGCCCCCACATCTCACCATCAGCACGCTGGAGTCACAGAAGCCCACCATGGCTTCTGGCTTCTCTGTGGGTGACAGGGATCAAAACTGGGTGCTGCAGCTTGAGCAGAAAGTGCTTTATCCACCGAGCCACCTCCCCAGCCAGAAGGCTGAGGGAATAAATACTTCAAGTCTGCAGTGAGCTCATCCCAGTTCATGAAGGTAAGTGAGAAGAGGTGGTGGGGAGAAGCCCTAGCCAAGCAGCAGGAGCATAACAGAGATGGAGGGTTCCTGGCATGCACTGCTAGGTGAGAAAGGTCATCAGAAGGGAGATGGGAAGCCAGGCTATTCTGCTGCCAGAATCCTGATTCAAATGTTTCTACTCTCAATAAAATCTCTAGTTATGTCCTAAAATTGCCCATCAGTTTCATCATTTGTTCAGAAATATCACTGTGATTCATCATGTATTAAGTTCTACGTCAGGCACTGTTGGTCAACATAGATATTGTCTCTCTATCATGGACCTTATGGTCCAGTGTGAGAGAGAAGCTTCTTGAAGGAGGAAGAATCCTAGAACTTAGGACAAGTCAAAGATAAAAGGAATGAGGTCTGGAGTGTCTAAAGGGAAAGATGTGAAGAAGACAAGGGAGCAGCAGAGTGTGAGGAGCTGCAGGACGCCATAGCAGTATCACAATAGAAACGGGAGCTAGATGCTGTATTCCAAAGGAGCGAGCTCTTCTGTACTTCTTGATGAGGGAACCTAGAGTCGTAATGGTTACCCAGTGTTGCCATCAGCTTCTCATTGCTGACAGAAACAACAC
This sequence comes from Zapus hudsonius, assembly GCA_004024765.1. Taxonomy (NCBI): domain Eukaryota; kingdom Metazoa; phylum Chordata; class Mammalia; order Rodentia; family Dipodidae; genus Zapus; species Zapus hudsonius. The sequence goes on along the minus strand of PVHP010046585.1, from coordinate 3,784 downwards.
AACCAAAAGCAGCTTGTGGAGAAGGTGGATTATTTTGGCTTACAGACTTGAGGGTAAACTCCATGATGACTGGGAAAATGAAGGCATGAACAGAGCCTTGACATCACCTCCTGGCCATCATCAGGTGGACAAGAGCAGCAGGAGACTGTGTCAAACACTGGCCGGGGGAAGCTTATGATTCCCATAAGGGAAAGCTTATGATTCCCATAAGCTGGCTCCCAACAACACACTGCCTCCAGGAGGCTCCAATTCCCAAATTGCCACCAGCTGGGGATCAAGCATTCAGAACACATATTTTTATGGGGACATCTGGATCAAACCACCACAAACAGCATACCATGTTATAGAGACTGAGCTGGGGATTAGAATTTAGATAATACCCAGCAAAAATTCCAATTTACCTCAAAATTTAAGGAGTACCTGGATTCTTGTCTACAATTTTTAAGAATTAAAACCATAGACAACCAGAGGATAAGGTATAGTGGGAGACTTTATTTAAAGGAAAATGGGGAGCTACAGAGTTCTCCAGTCACCAGTGTGGGGAGAAGAGGTTTTACCCAAAATCTATGCTATTTAACTCAACAGGCAAGAAAGGGAAAGATAACAGAGGGCTCCCATCATGAGGTAAAAGGCTCATGTGGGGAGATCTTGAGCCCTCCTAATGGCTGGGGTGAGAGGAAGGCCTTACCTTCCTAAGGCCTGAAAAATTGGAAGTCCTCCTTCTAGGATGCCATATGGGAAGAAGAGACTGGTCTTTGTTATAGTGACCTTTTTAAAACCTCCACCAGGTAACTCAGAGAGATAGCTGATTGGTCTATACCTGACCAATCAGTTGTAGCACCTAGGTTTGAGCTCTACCTAGATACCTCCCACTCAAGGGGAGGGTGTCTGTGGAGCTTGTTTGAAACTGTCACAATATCACTAAGTAAATGACAAAACTAGTATTGTAACTCAGGTACCACAGACTGCGAAATCCTTTTTCTTGCTCCCCACTTCCTGGGCCTTCTCAGGTATAGTCAGGTATGGTCCATTGCCAACCTCTCCAAATAAGCACTGGCTTGTGGGCATTGCCGCAGCTGCCCACACATGGAGGCTGCTTAGGTGAGAGGCTAGGCAGCCATGGGGAATCTTGCAGAAGCCTCTTACCCCCATCTCAGAATGTACAATATTGAAAATCGATGGTAAGGAAGTGTCTGAAAGGAGAACTGAATCAAATATCCCAATATGGAGGAGTTAATCATCTAAAATTAACCTTATAACACCTAGTATCAAACTGATCTATAAAGAAAATCAATGGGAGCACATCAAACCTCAGAGACTCTTGCCCCGCCTTGGATGCTGCCAATGCTGAGAGCAGAGGCTGGGCGTCAGCACTTGGAAACAATCCCCAGGCAGCTGATATATCTAGCCACAGGCTCTCAATGGATACTTTTCATATATACCCCACCCCTGCATTTGCTTAAAACCCATTCTCCAATCTTTCAATAAGATGCTCTCAGCAGAAAATTGCCCTTCGCTTAGGAGACACAGTTCCCACTGAGAGAGATAATCCTGCATTGTATCTTTTTGTGCTCACAGGAAAGTGAAACAGTTACCAGAGAAGCAGTTATTCTTACATTCTGGGGCTGCTAAAGGATGTTCGGGACCAGGAGGAAGCCCAGAGAAAAAGAGCGTGAGAACACAGTGTGATTTATGGGGATGGATTTCAGAAGGTAATCTGGCCTGGTGTGGTGGCGCAAGCACTCTGGAATTGGAAGTAGGAGGATCGCCATGAGTTCAAGGCCAACCCGATACTATATAGTGAATTCCAGGTCAGCCTGGGTTAGAGTGAGACTCTACCTTGACCACCCCCCACACACATGCAAAAAAAAAGCAATTTAATCAGATGAAAGATGTCAGGAAGTATTAGTCACATGGTTTGGGAAAAAGAGAAAGTGTCAGAAAGTGTCAGGTGCAAAGTCTTTACTTCCCAGATAAAGACTTTGCACCTGAACCCCAACCTTTCCAAGCTCTTCATTAATATATGAAATGCTGTGGTTTTCCTAAATGAAAATGTTATTTTGGAGCTGTTTATTGCCTCTCCTCTTGAGAAGTAAACTCCATGAGAAGGAAGCTTTGTTGCTATGTTCATTACCAGAGAGCACAATACATTTTTCTAGTGTCTAGAATAATGCCTGTCAAATTGTAGGCATTTTCTATGGCTCAATAAATTAATCTATGGAAATAGTTTTGAAAAATTCAAATAAAAATTCATTGTAAGAGTTTATATAGTAAAAAATAATAATTGATAATAATAAAAACTAAAAATATGTTGCTTATATAGTGTCATTACCATGCTTATGGTTTCTATTAGAGTTTCATAGTAAAATCTTATGATAAAATTATTATAAGTCTAATATAAGATAAGAAATACAGAGTCACAAGGGTTAGTTACAAGGCCATGTTGAGAGTGCAAGTTGGAGAAAAATTTAAATCCAGAAGGAAGACTAACTTCTTGGGCCAGAGAGATGGCTCGATAGATAAAGGTACTTGCTTGCAAAGCCTGTCAGCCTGAGTTTGATTCTCCAACACTTATGTGAAGAATGCATATGGCCTCTGTTTGCAGCAGTATGAGACTCTGGTGTGTTCATACACACATGCACTTAATTAATTAATTGAATTTATATTAAAAAGGGAAATTGAGTTATTAATATCTGTTTTATACAAATGGCAATGATGATCTGGTGATGTTGATGGAGACAATGGATGACAATGGTGAGGCTGGTGATGGAGATGTCCCACAGTTTTTATCAACTTTTAGGCTGTTCCAAAGTTCCAAGCCTTATCTGAAATTTAAGATTGTCTTTTAACTGCAAATTCTGTAAAATCAAAACAAGTTACAAGCCGGGCGTGGTGGCGCACGCCTTTAATCCCAGCACTCGGGAGGCAGAGGGAGGAGGATTGCCATGAGTTCAAGGCCACCCTGAGACTACAGAGTGAATTCCAGGTCAGCCTGGACTAGAGTGAGACCCTACCTCAAAAATCAAAAAAAAAAAAAAAGTTACAATCTTTTAACATATAATGGCAAAGAATAAACATTTCCAACTGTTATGAGGCATCACAAGGAAAGACTGGGCCAATGCAAACTCAACAAACATCAGCAAACAACGATATCTGCAGTTTGAGTCCCATAGCACAACCAGTGACTGACAGTCTCTGGATTTCCTAATTTGTCCTTCCTGCTTAGCTGAGTAGCTGGGAAAGCTTCCATCCCAAGCCAACCGTGCGCCATGGTAGCCCTTGCACAGTCCTGGTATATCCAAAACATCTTTGGGTCTCCATTGCAAACCAGAGTCCACCTTCCAATGGCTTCACTGGCCAATCAGGGACTTCATGCCCTCTTCCATACACTGCATCTCAGCAGCGTGGCTGCTGGAACTGTGAGCACTTCATGACCCACTCCATACATGCATTTCTCATGCTTCCAAAAGCAACACCAGATATGTAGGACACAACCATGTTGTTAATCCAGGGACAAAATAAACTATGACCTTGAAGAGCAGATTTTTTTTTCCTTTCAACTGTCTCTTTTCAAAAGAGTTTGCTAAAAAAAAAAAAAAGAGTTTGCACAGTCCATCTTTCTGTCCTTCCTGGGTAGAAACACCTCAGGCATCTCTCCATTGTTTCAATGTAAAGCAGTTGGGCCATAATCAAAAGCCAGTCTCTGTGCCAGCAAATTAAACTTGCTTTGAGGTTTTTCTAACTTTAACTCTTAAATTCTCAGTTCCATATCCATAGCCAAGCA
>PVHP010046584.1:0-13235 GCA_004024765.1 Zapus hudsonius | reverse complement strand
GAAAGCCCATTAATAAAGCTTAAAACTAAAATTTAGTACAGATAAAAGCAAGTCCTCATTACCCAACATATAATTAACTGGGGAATTCACAGCTGTGGGACATTATGAGGAGAGGATGAGGCTTGCTGATTCAGACGGCTGATTTTCCAACAAGGTGTTAAAGCCGAACTACCAGGTCTCTCCATGTCAGACAGTGCACCGGACATTCTGTCGTGGTGGTGGGACGCCTCAGCTTAGAAAGCATCTAAAGTGTGTTAGGAATCAAGGAAACGGAAGGCCAAATGTGCGTCCTCTCACAAAATAATCCTGCATTTCCAAGTTTACTTCTTCCCTTATTGAGGGAAAACTGTTGAGTCAACCGCAACTGCTCAGCAGTCCTCTCTGACTACTGCCTGCAGTGCTCCTCACCTCACACCCTCCCCAGGGCTGGCACCCATGGTCATAGAGCCCCCTCCTCTATTCCCTGAATGGTCTATAACCCTGTAGATCACTATGCTGTGAAATCCCCAGGGTTCTAGCTATGGACAAATCCAGCAGACAACATGACCATTATCAGATAGCATGGCTGCCTGTCTGCCTAAACCAAGTTCCTTGAATGTCTCTTGTCTTTTGCTAATCTACCTTCAGGGACATAGTTGGGATTTCCGGATGGATCCACTTCTGGATGTCTGACTCCAAACCCTTTCCTCTGCAGGCACATCTTTTCATTTTTCTGGGTCTTCCCACTCCCCAAGTCATCGGCTAGATGTCTACCAGCCTACCAGAACTCTTTTTGCCCTGTGTGTTCACTGCACGCCCATCCATTCCGCAGTGTGCTCCTTCTATTTACTCTCATCCACTCAAGTATTGGTGAAAACATACCTTGCAACTCTGCAGATTGCTGACACTTTTGCAAAATACAAACTTTGCAAAACAAATCTACAGAATTGTGTAGTTTCCAGGAGAAATCGTTTAGCCTTTAGCTTTTGGCAAGAAATGACCAATTAGCTCAAGGCCCCTTACCTAGCCAGGCTGAACCCAGGTGGAACAGATAACTTGGGCATAATCCAAATGATCTTGTACAATAAACTCTTAGATTTAACCGTGTGATTTTACAGTTCTGAAATGTTATTGTATGCAGTGCCATGGAAAGTAGTGATGTTCGGGAATCTTTGCATTTTAGTGGCTTTTGCTTAAAAAGAATTGATTTAACCTACTGAGGGATGCGCTTAATGACGGGGTACAGAGATGGCAAGGAAACAGAGGTAGCCTTCATGCACTGCCTAGCTGCAAGCCCAAACCCCAGCTTCAAAGGCTTGAGACGAAGCCTAGAGGCTTCCAGTTTTAAAATCCTTTCACTTGACAATATCACTTACATCAACAAAAAACAACAAAAGATCTAGGGCCAGTATCGATTGCTTTCATCTTCCAAAATCAATTTCAATTTTGAATCTACCTTGTTATTTGCTCCACTTTGTAGAATTCAGAAGTGTTCTGGTTTTCTGGAATTATTCTGCTAGTAATTTCTTCCCCATAATGAAGATTTCTAAATGTCATGAAAAGCTACACCTCTGAGCCGTCTTTCTAAAACTGATTAAATTCTTCCAGCTATCTTTAGGCAAATGTCGAAGTAGCATTTTGCTATTTCTTAAAATTGCAGAATTCATTTGTGAAAATTCAATGATGGGTCTTCACCTCAAAACTTGCTTCTCAGTGGCTTTTTATGAGTCCTTTGGGTCTGGCATTGTTCCCAAAGTTGAGGTGGATAGAACAATCACTCTGATAGGTGCTATTATCTTGGAGGTACTGGAAAATTTAACCATAGCCGCTAACCTTTCCCTAAGAGTTATTCTTATCTAGCAAACACAAGAAATGGTCTCTGAGGTTCATGGGAAATAATATGACCTGCTCGACAAATATGAAGAAGAACTCATTGGTAATGTTTGAAATATTCCCAAATCACTTCTAGTTTCCAACTAAGAGCGATGTTTGCTGGGGAGCCCTTTCGTGTGTTAGCAGGGTCTGGTGAATGGGTTGAGGCAAAGGTCACATGACTGAACACTTTGGGTCTTAGCTAACTCAGCTGAAGGTGAGAGCCCCCTCCCAGATTCTGTGATCTTTCACACTCTGACGTCACATGATCAAAATGCAATGGGGAATGTATGTGGAAGCCCTCTGAGCAGTTCAATAATGCAATCAATAAAAGGCAGAGCTGACTAAGGCCTGGAGCTGGGAGGGACGGGGAAGAAGCTGTTGCATAGCTCACTCTTAGCCCAAAAACTCTTTTTCATTAATTTTTATTTTTATTTATTTATTTATTTATTTTGGTTTTTCGAGGTAGGGTCTCGCTCTAGTCCAGGCTGAGCTGGAATTCACTGTGTAGTCTCAGGGTGGCCTTGAACTCACGGCAATCCTCCTACCTCTGCCTCCTGAGTGTTGGGATTAAAGGCGTGCACCACCATGCCTGGCAAGAAACATTATTTATTTATTTTTTTTATTTGCAAGCAGAAAAAGAACAGAGACATAGAAGAGAGACTGCAAACACCACTTTGTGCCTCTGGCTTTACATGGGTACTGGGGAATCGAACCGGGGTCATCAGGGTTTGCAGGCAAGCGCCTTAACTGCTGAGCCATCTTTTTAGCCCCATATTTTTTTTTTTTAAAGGCAGGATTTCACTAGTAGTCAGGCTGGTCCAGACCGTAGTTACTATGCATTCCAGGAAGTCCATTAACTGTAGTTCCTTCTGCTTAAGTATCCAGAATTTGCGGATTACAGGTGTGACCCACCATGCCCAGCTCTAGGCTAATTTTCAAAGGAATCCTAATTTTAACAGCTAAATTCAGTCTTATCTGTGTGAAACCCTAGTGCAACTATCAAAACAACCCTGTAGATCTGGCAAGCACACTATTAGTTACCAGTGGAATCTACTTTAAGTGTTAAAAAAAAAGAAAGAAAATATAGTTTAGCATTGACTATATCACATGAGAAATTGTTGAAAGGAATGAGTAGGTCTAGCTTATCAAAGAAAAAAGGAAAGGAAAGAAGTAAAGAAAGGAAGAAAGAAGGAAACAGAAAAGAAAGGAAGAGACATGAAAACATGAAACCCTCTAAATTGATTTCTCCTCACATTAAAGTGCAATGGAATGATTGTAATTACCTCGAGGAGGAGCCAGGGAAGAGCGAGGAGACTGGCAATGAGACAGTCTGCTTTGGGGAAGTCGTCTCCCTTTCATGGTATCAAATCACAAGGGGAGACACGAAGCCAGGTGGCACCTCACCTGTTGACTTTTCTTCAAAGCACCTGTAAAGTCATCTCCCCAATTAGAGCTCAGAAAATGAAGAGGAATGATGGGAAGGGCCAGATGAATGATGCTCAGACACCGCAGAGACCACACCACACATTGAAAAGGTACCAGGTGAGATCCAGGTGGCAGACCCAGCGGGACCAAGACTTTTCAGAGGACCCCAGCTTTGCAGTTCACAACACACACAAAAATAAATGAAAAATCAAAACTGGAGCCCTTCTTTGCTCGAACCACAAGAAATACTTAGTGAGTTAAAGCCTAGGCAGAGTGCAAGGCAGGCTGAGAGAAGTGGTGAGAACTGCCCTCCCAGACATTTCTAAATATGCCAGGGAAATTTTCAACCACATGTTAGAACTTTATAAATTATGTGTAAACATGACCTTGGAAAAAATGCCAGGGTCCATGCAGCTGAGAGCAAGTTCTTTAGTGAATCAGAGCTGGGACGGTCATTTTCAAACTCTGCATGCAATTTTCCACGTATTTTCCAAAATAAGTGGTGTGGTGAATCCACACATGACCCAGGCTTCCTCCTGCCAGATTCCCACCCTTCTCTGTCACACCCCATTTTCCTTATAATAATTCTTCACAGCTTCGGATGTCCCACCTATCATTCCCTTCCTTTCTTTTTTTCTCTTCATCCTTCACTCCTGGAACTTCTATAAATCATCTGTGACATTCTGCGGGGAAAGCACAGATGGGAAAGAGGGCAAAATCCTCCCAACTGCTTCATGCTAATTTTAATTTCTGCCTCTGTCTGATATGTTGGCTCCTACAAATGGAAGAAACATGAACAGTTCAGTGAGAAAGTCTAGCTTTTCTTTCTGCAGTTAAGTATCCCAGTGCCTTATAAAGCTTAAGGAACACAGACTTATTTAGGAAAGTCAATAAGATAGTTAGGATCTCCTTTATAATTTTGAGGTTGCTTTCCCAAAGTCACGTGGCATGGAAACGAAGGACAGAGAATTTGAACTCTAGCCACTCACTTTACACCTTTTAATCAGTCCACAATCATTTAAAATTCAAGGTCTTTCTGGCTCCTCCGCAGTCATTGTTGCTTACCTGTCAATGATGGGCAGAACTTGTTTTATCCTCCAAGGTTCTAAGGAACCCTGTCCTTTGGCAATTCTACAATAATGCTTGCTCAAAATATCTTAGTCACTCCCTGTGGACTCCAGAATGGAAGTACTTTAAAAAAAAATACTATTGCTGGAGACCCTAAGCATTCTTGATTCGCCTCAATTTAGTCGTTGCTGTCCATCATTTTTCATGGATTTCGGAGAACAGATTGTGTGAGCCCAGAGTAGAGATGCTTGGACTAGCAGGGGTGTTTTAAAGTAGCATTGATTCACAAGTGTATCTGGATGAAAAGTCAACAAATGAGAATACTTGAGATCAAGACTGGATTCATATCTGCAATCTAAACCAATCTGCTTCTTGTAGATTGTTCCTCACCTTGCAAATTACTACTTTTTTTTTATTTTCAATGAATAAACTGTTCGAATTCCTTGCCCCTTCGACCCTCACTTAGTGCTTCTGTTTTCCATCCAAAAAAATACTCTAGCTGACCCTCTGGGTAGGAATTATTATTTCTTCCCTCTCTTCCTTTCTCTCCTCTCTCACTCTCTCTCTCTCATCTCTATCTCTTTCTCAGAGAGGGCACAATGTGTGTGTGTGTGTGTGTGTGTGTGTGTGTGTGTGTGTGTGTTCAATTATAAATAAATAATTGCTGGCAAGAATGTTGCCTTCTTGGATAGTAAGTTTATAAAGGATTTAGGTCAGGTGATTCCACTTTTTATTACATACCATGGGCACTCAGTGGATGTTGCTAACTAAATAGTTCAGATATTTCAATAGTGTATAAACTGATATTTGTTTAGAATTTATTTTTAAAACATAACTAATTTTAATCTTTGTATCTTGAAGTTGCACTTTCAATTTTTTATGTCAATACAAATTTTAAAGATACTTTTCCACAAATCCTATACAATAGTGACAAAGTTCTTGGAAACTTCAATGTTTCATATTATTCACTGAAACTTCAGCCAGTATGCCCTGATTTTGGCTCAGAAATAAGGGTCACCATAGCAGGGCGTGAGTACTAAGGGGTCATGCTATTTATACTGTGGTTTCCTATTTTAATGCATTGAAAAGTCCTCAGCAGATAGACATGATCCTTTGATGGCTTCATCTAATGTAACTATCACTGTCCAGCCGCCTGCGGAGGGCAGTGATCATAAAAATACACACACACACCGCTTGTGGGTTGATGAACGTGTGCTTTTTATTGTGGGGAACGAGGCAGTATATATAGAGCTTCCTGGTCAATCAGGGGGCTAATAGTAAGAACCTGTGTATAACGGCCAATCGAGATCACCTCCTGAAACTCATTAAGCTAAGCCCCTCGTGGCAAGCTGTCAGGTGCCGTCCAAGACTAAGCCAGGGTGTGCCTCCAAAGGCCCCCAAAAGCTTTCGCCCCTGACAGTAACCATCATACCTATCAGAGTGTCATAACGTCTAATCTGTCATGAGAGTCCCCATCTGAGAATTGGGGCATTTACCCTGTGACTGGGATGGAAAGACCACCCACTTAGAGACTCATAGAAAACAATGGTAACAATTTCAAAGGTAAATTAAACAATCCCTTCCTCAATTCTATTTTTCTCTCTCTCCCTTTTCACCCACTCTCACAAGGACAGCGCTAGTTTCTGTTAAGGAATCACTTTTGGCCTCAATAGTTGTGAGGAGCAGAAATACCGTAGGATAGGTAAAAAGTTGGAACAATAATCTATTCACAGAATCTCAAAGGACACGCCATATATGCAGAGGTAACTTTACAGAGGATTCAAAACAAAGGATTTAAAACAAAATCTTAAAATAAGCTACCTAATAATTCAATCATGACATCTACAATTTCATTTTTAAAGGTGGGCAGATAAATAAGCAATAATTTTATATGATGAGATAGTAGTTTCAACCCTGACAAAGGTTTGTGCTAATACAGAGTGAAATCTATAATAATTTGGATTTTCTTTAACTTTTTAGAAGTTTATGAGGGATAATAATCAGGTAGTCTTATGGCTTTGGATGCTATATTCTGTATTTCTTATGAAAGAAGGGTAGTGCTTGAACCTGCTTTGATCTCTTCTACTTCACCAACCTTGTTAGATTCCACAATTTATCCAACAAGATTATAATGAAGTGATGCTCCTAAGTATGGCTCCATGGGTCTGATGATCCATCTGGAACCTTCTAGTAATAGCAAGTATCATTAACTGAAAGTGTAGCCTAGAGCCAGGCATCGTGGAGCACGCCTTTAATCCCAGCACTTGGAAAGCAGAGGTAGGAGGATCGCCATGAGTTCAAGGCCACCCTGAGACTACACAGTGAATTCCAGGTCAGCCTGGGCTAGAGTGAGACCCTACCTCAAAAAAAAAAAAGTGTAGCTTAGTCCCAGATGTCTCCTCATCCAGTGAGACAAACGATGTAATAGAATTGTTGTCATGGATATTACTGAGGAGGAAACAAAGGCACGGGGAAATTAAATGAATTGACCAAGGTTTCTGAGCAGAAAATAATTGTTCAGAAAAAAAATAAGCTGAGTTTAAATAAAGTTCCTAAGATTTCAGAATCAGCAAGTGGCAAGGGAGGAGAGAAGGAAGATCCGTGTTAAGTCTCTAAGCTAATCAGAATTAAGTGCCAACACACATAACTAGTGTGTTATTTGCTCTTCTCCCAAAATTATGCCAAGTGTTTAAAAATATTGTCATAACGCCTGTTTCTGATGAGAGTTAAGGCAAAAATATCCTCATATTAGGAATGAAAATATCATTCCATGCAATTTTCTTTAAAAGCAGTGCAGCAATGTTTATTCCAATGAATAGCACACATGCCCATGATAGTACAGCTCTGATTCCCAATTAATCCTTAGAGCATAAGTGCTAAACTTCGGCAAGGACATAACATAAAGTGTCATCTCCAAGGGGAAATGTTGGGTAAACTGTTCTATGGAATATACACAGCTATTGGAAGGAACGGGGTAGCCAGGCATGGTGACACACACTTATAATCCCTCCTCTTGGAAGGCTGAAACAGGAAGAGTCTATGGAAGTCCGAGGCCAGCGTAGACTGTATGGTAGGTTGAAGACCATCCTGGACTACCTTCCAAGATCCTTTTTCAAATATGTATATGGAATGGAGTAGGTTCTCCAAGTTGACTTAAAAGAAATTAAGAGAAAATCAGAATGTAACATATATGCCATTTTTATAAAAGTAACAAAAAAGAATTAGAATTTTAAGGGCAGTAGTGATGCTATTTGATATGACAATATAATGGTAGGTAGAGGTCATTGCATATTTGTCAAAACCCAGAGCATGTACAAAGCACCCACATGTATGCTAAGTACATTCATAGTCATGTATGGATGTCATCATTTATCACAAATACTAATAATTGGGGAATTCTGTACTGTATGCTCATTTGATTTTCTTCTATGAAACTAAAGCTGCCCAAATAAAAAGTATATTAACTTAAAATTATTAAAAATTAGATTTATTTCAATATTAATTTAACTATAACAATTAACATAGAAAACATTATCAGTTGAGCATAATAGCAGAGTGTGAGGGGCAGAGAAGTGGTAGCAGGAATAAAGCCCAAAATAAAATACCTTAAAACAGACTTGTCTTTTATATTTGAACTTGAGCGTGAAAACATTAGGCACAGGCATTCTAGAATCTAATATGCATTAAAAACTGCAGTTATGTGATGAAAAACACGTAGTTAGGCAAAGTCAGCTGAATTTTTTCCCCAAGGTCTTTTGGAATCCTTGATTCTGTCACTTCATAAATATCATATTGAGTGACCTAATTTGTCCTCAGCCCCCTTCTGAACTTTCCAAGACTAATAGTTGTGAAAGGGCCATCACTAAACAAGAATCAGAGGATCTGACCAGGCTTTGTACTAAGGAAAATTTTTATTTTCAAGAAGAGACAGAGAGAAAACGGGCACACCAGAGCCTTCAGCCACTGTAAACGAACTCGAGATGCATGCACCACTTTGTGCATCTGGCTTTATGTAGGTACTGGGCAATCAAACCCTGGTCATTATGTGTTGTGGGCAAGTACCTTAACTGTTGAGCCATCTCTCCAGTCCTACTAAGCAAAATTAAATGATAAATTGGACGTTCTTTGCTTTTTCATTCCCAAATCCATAAAGTAATATTGAAGGTTCTACAAGACGGCCTGAGAAGTTCCAGGCGTGTTTGAAGTTAACATGAGCCACACAGTACTTTGTGATAGATTTCCTTCAAGTGAGATTTTTAAAGACCTCGGTGTGTATCATGCACACGTACACATCACTTTCCCACAAAGAAAGATCGTCAACAAGAGAATTACCTGAATAAGCCTTCAGATGTGGAGATCATACTTTAGTTCTCATATTGAGACTGAAATCCTCAAGTGCTCAGGTAAATTCTACTTGCATAATGGCATGGAAATTCCATTGCCCCTAAATGTCGCCTTCTCACATAGGGTTATTGCAGGAGATTTCTCATACCTCAAGGGGCAATTTCCAACCATATCCTTCAAGGTGTATTTCCCTCTAATTAAACCTAATCCCTATTACCTCCTGGTGGCCTCCAGGAGCTCAGTTTTCAAGAGTTACCAGATCGGCTGGTTGCCTTCTGAGATAGTTACAAATGCAGCTGATTCCACCATGCTTGACTTGCTTAACCCTGGCCAAATGCATGAGCAGGAAGCAGCCGGGTCTCTCCCAGAGCCTTTAGGGATGAAACGCAACTCACAGTCTCACAGTCGGTTGCCCCTGCATTTTTCACACCTGGGGCTCTTGAGCTTTGAGGGTGCAGGTGGCCTAATACAGGAATAATTAGTTCCATGTCATTAATTATTTACACGAAGCTTATCACCATGGGTTGGCAATTTTTGTTGACTCAAACCCGCAGGTGCACGAAGGGAAGGGAAGGGGCCCAGGGCAGCCGGTGCTCTGCAGGCTGTCTTGGAGGCTGACTCCAAGGAAGGCAGTGTCATTGTTAGCCCAGCATTTTCAGAGGTGACAAGTCATTTAAAATCGTGCCTCGCCATGGCTACAGTTACTTTTTCAGTTGTATTTTTAATATGCATTAATAAGAGAAAGGGCTTTCCATTTTGCTCTTAAAGAAAAGTGAGGAATGAGAATTTAAAGGCACTACATTTATCAATGAGATCTAAGTGTTCTTGGAAAACTTAAGGTCAATCACTACCGGAGATTCTGCTCATTAACTCCACCTGCCTTTGGACATTAATGATGAATTTGATTGCAGTGACTACCAGTACACACCTCCGTTCTCACCAACCAGAGATCGCTAACCCCCACAGAAGCAATGGTGGTTTCTGACTGACAGAACACTGTCCTTTGAGCCTTTCTCGGTCTTCCCCCAACAATGCAGACCTCCCTCCTAACTCACTAAGAGAAGGGAGTGGGAGAAAGTGAATCTTGCCTTTCCCACTTGGTTTGTTTCTGGTTGAGAATTTCATGAAAGTGTTTAAAACAAAGAACTAGTTCAGATCAATTTACAGCTAATTTTCTTCCTCCTTCTACCAGGGTTTGAATGGGAACGCAGTTTTCGAATCAATAACCATATTAAAGTAAACCTTAAGTGCCTCATCCAATTCAGTGACCCTGATCATTTCTTCTTCAACTACTCCAACAAATTCACCACAGTGCAGAAGGCTCTGGCAGGAGCCTGGGGCTCTCCCCTCTGCATGCTATCCATCTACACATAATGATCACATGAGTAGCCAGGCTCTGGGTCATCAATGTTAAAGCAGTTTATCCTTTTGGATTGAGCAACCAGCGAGGGGGCTCCCTGAAATGATTGGTCCCGGAGCCTTGAATTTTAAAAGTGACCAACCCAACCCCACATCACCCTATCTTTCAGTGAATTTTATGTTAGAATTTAATGTTTCATTCCCTTCTTTCATTATTGCTGTGAGAAAATTCTGGTGTATAGGAAGTAAATTGTGTATTGAGAATAAGAGAGTATTCAGGGGAGGCTGGGGGCCTCCCTTCCTCATCTAGCATCACAGGATGGGAAAGTGCCCTTCATGCAATACGGCAGCCTCAGAGGGAGAATCTGCAGATGCAGCACTTGCATCCTGTGGAGGGAGGTTCCGGAGATATGCAGATTCTCAGGCTCCTGTACATCTTTCAAATGGGACATTTTGCGAGTGGGGCAGCCATCTTCTCTGATCAGCCCTCCTCGAGGTGATAAAGTTTGAGAACCACTGATACTTGCCAACTTGGCTTGGCCAAATATCTAGGGGCTTTTCAAAGTTATTCAATTCATTTAAAATCATGAATGGCAGAAGTCTAGTAACTTTAACTCTGGTTTAGGTGGTGGAAGAATTCATCTCCTCTTTGCTATCAACTACACTCATCTAGTCACAATGCCCATGTAATTCCTTTAACTTGGGGAATGGTTCCCTTATTGATAACTATATAATATCATTTTTAAGAGACTAGAAAATAACAGAAGGTTCTGTTACAAATACACAGGACAACAAGTATAAATTGGGACTGTGCCAGTCACACTGAGACATATAGAGACTCTGCTGTTTGAAAAACATCAATATTGGCCTAAATAACATGGACATAATTTTAGTGCCCTCAAGGTAGGATATTTTTTCAAGAGGAGACCTTAAAGTTCCAAGCATAAACTCTGTTTCATTATTTCTAATCTAGGAAACAAGTCAATGTATCATTCAATTTTTAGGTCTTTGAATGTCTTAGGTACTTTAAAAGTGTATTTGAAGCATTAGGTTATCAAAATAGCATAAAGAATGATCTAAGTAAAGTTTGAAAATCCAAAAGTTTCAAAGCCCTGAGTACAAAAAGAATGTCACCTCAGCAGCAAAAATAGCCCACTAACCAAGGCTTGTCCAGAAATAGCAAGAACAAAATTTTGATTTGAGTATTGCATTAATATTTGGTTAGGGAGGTTATTTCTGGCTTTGTTGATTGGTTGGTTGGTTTTTTAAATTTCTTTTCCTGATAAACAAACAAGACTTATGTAATATCATGAAAGGTGAGGATATTGTTATGCTTAAAGGTTTTTAGCCTACTTAAAAAGTTCCAACAGACAGGGCAACTGTATGACCAATTCTGACTCCCCTCTGTCTCAGCTCCCCGCCCCCCACCACACCAACTAACTACAAGGAAAATGCAAGCTATTATCGTCTTATAAATAATACTTTGAAAAAAAGAGTAATCCAAGAGACAGTCTATTTCGAAAAGTAGCATCTTTCCTTCCTAGCCTTAAACTGTAGTAAATGTGTATGTTACAGTATTGAGAATATTTTTCTTTTGCATTTGCCACAGTTACAAAAATGTATACTCAGCATTCTTTCAACACTCACATTAATTTGGGAAGAATTAAAAGATAGGGTTTTTCTCCAGAAGATGGATGAATTTTAGTTTTTGTCTTAGTGATTTTATCTTGTAGTAAACCTCTCAAAATAAATTCCAATTTTCAGAAACTCACATCTTGTACCTAAATGACAGTTTTAAACTATTATACACAGTGCTGGGAAAAAAACAGATGAGGCATTTAATGAGCACACAATATTTTTTATATTAATCATTAGAAAATTAAAGTTTAGTTTTAAATTTATAGATTTTTTTAAGTTATATGTATTTGTGTCATGTAAAGTAAGTTTTCCCTAAAGCACCGTGGCAATGAAGAAAAGTATGTTAGTCTGTGTAATTGATCATCCATTTAGATAGAATAGTATAGTTATGTTTAGGAAGAGCTCACAATGTGAAAAATATGTGATGCTCAACTATAAAAAATATTAATGAGGGCTGGAGATATGGCTTAGCGGTTAAGATGTTTGCCTGCAAAGCAGAAGGACCTGAGTTCGATTCTCCAGTACCCACGTAAAGCCAGATGCTCAAAGTGACACATGTGTCTGGAGTTCCTTTGCAGTAGCTGGAGGCCCTGGTAGGCGCATTTTCTCTCTCTCTCTCTCTCTCTCTCTCTCTCTCTCTCTCTCTCTCTCTTTCTTTCTCTCCCTCTCTGTTTGCCTCTTTCTCTCTCTTTCACTCTCACTCAAATAAATAAAATATTAAAGAATGCTAATGAATAAAAGTAAAAGTCAATATCAAATGATACATATTGTGTTATATGCTGCCATTGAAATAAGCCAGGAAAGAAGCATTAAAATGTTAATATTGCCAGTGTTTGATGAAGAGCTTCTGTTTCTTCTTCATACCTTTCATACGTTTTCCACAATTGAATATACATTATTGGAGTGGAGTCAAAAATCGCACATGAGCTGTAATCTATTGAGCAAGAAGTGGGCGTCATCTGGCAAGAGGGGCCATGAATAGTAGGGGAGAGAGTCTACGCCTGTGAATATTTGATCAGTGTGACAACCCCTGGTCCCAGTCACCGGTTCCTTCCCTCACTGAGATGTTGACCAAAGTGACCTATGAGGTTCCAAAAACAAGACAGAATTCTGTCAAAGCCCTTGAATGCCCTCCCCAGGCCTGAGGCAAAACCCTGTTGCTGAAGAAACCACAGAATGCCATTGATCAGCATCAAGAGACCCTCGAGGTCCAGAATGGTAACCAGCTCCCCAGATGGCAGTTAGTGTAGTGCTGGAAGGTACTACACAAGCTGCCAGGGGAAGCTGGTCAACAACAGCTGGAGCAAACAGAGACCACTGGCAAGAAACACAGCCTGCCACCATGAGTAGGCTGACCACACCTCCTACTGGGAGAGAATAGTGAACCAAGAAAGGAGCACTTGTGCAATGGAGGAGCTTGGGCCTGGGGGAGACAATCAACATCTTTTAAATTCGGCCAAATATTCCACTGAGTGAGGGGGAGCCCTTGACTGGAACTGGGGACTTAGGATGATATGCACTGGGAGCCAGACTCTTGGACTCCCGAG
>PVHP010046583.1:0-13221 GCA_004024765.1 Zapus hudsonius | reverse complement strand
AAAAAAAATTCAAATTTCTAAATACTTTTGTTCCTAGTATTTCAGAGCAGGTATTACATCTCTATGAGTCATTGTCCCACATAGAGACAGATGGCTCCTCTGGTAAATCAGGATAATTCTCAGTTGAAAGATGGAGCCATCAGTCAAGGGATAGGAGGAAAGTTCAAGTATCTGAGGAGTTTTAAAGTAGTCCTGTCACCACCCTGAGGATAGTAGAGGCAAGGGAAAGATGATTTCTTAATGAAGCAAGCCTCAAGAAGTGACTCTGGATGGGAGAAATAACTGGGGGAGGGGTGCGGGGACACTTCACTTACTCTACTCTCCCTTCTGATCTTCCAGGTTGTTGTAGTTAACATTCTAGTTGATGTAACCGAGAAGTAAACCAAAATCAGCTTGTGGAGGAATGGGATTATTTTGGTTTACAGACTCCAGTGGAAGCTCCATGATGGCAGGGAAAATGATGGCATGAGCAGATGGGTGGACATCACCTTGGCCACAGCACTGCCAACAGCTGCAGGAAGGTGTGCCAAACACTGGCAAGGGAAAGCAGGCTTATAACACCCATAAGCCCTTCCCCAACAACACAGCTCCAACAAGGTTCTAATATTCCAAAATGCCATCAGCTAGGGACAAAGAATTAAGAATATGTTCATTTGTGGGGGATACCTGGATGAAACCATCATAATCCACCTTTTACCCCACAAACCAATAATCATACACAATATAAAATGTAATGCATACAGCACAACTCCAAAAATCCACACAAATTTTCTTTTAATTGAGCCATAATACCAATAAAATAAAATAATAAGCAAACTATTCCCTAATGGCACAGAACATTCTCTCTGCAAAAGATAGCACTGGGCATCATAAAAACAGATTGACCCAAAACAAGATTTAAAACAAACAGAGCAAATATCAGCTTTAACTCCAAGTTCACTGTGGATTTCTGATTCTGCCCTCCAGCTCAGCTACTCACACACAGTCCATGGAAACTTCTTACAATGCTCGCAGTTCTCCTTGGCAGCCATCCTATAGTCCTGGCATTTCCATTGGGTCTCCACTGCAACCCAGGGTTCATCCTCATGGTTCCATTGGACCTGTACTAGGTAATCTAACACACTGACTTCACACTGCCCATGGCCATTGTCAAAAACAAAACCATGTTGCAAATTTAATGACCCTGTCTTGCATTTGATATACTCTATAGTATCAGGTGGGCTACCAACTTGTAAATCTATGAATGGGGGTAAATCTGACTTTGGAGAGCAGGAAACTTCCTTCAGCATTCAGGCCTCTTACTTCAAAGAGTTCTCATTCTTCCTGCTGTCCCAATGCAGATCACCTGACCCAACCTCAATCTCAGTAGTTACAGTCTCTCAAACAGTTGCACCTGAGCAGTTTTTTTCCTAGAGATTTTGTTTATTTCTGTACCATCTCCATCTGCTCACACCAGTCCATATGTACACAAATCAACCCTACACAAGTTCTCAGGACACAGGCAGGCAGAAGCAGCAAGCCTCTCATAAAATCTGCTTCTGTGATAGTCCTGACAAAGTTTTTTTTTTTTTCTCAGCCTCATAAGCCAAACCTCACAGTCTATAGTTCTTACTGTATTCAAGTCTTTCCAACTCTGAGAAGAATGGTCCATTAAGCTGTAATAACCACACTGCAAGGCATTACTTAAGCTGAGATTTTAAAAACCTTCCACATTTCTCCTCCTGAATATCAGTTGCAAAAGACTAAAACCATAGAATCAGGGTTCTAGCAGCAAAGACTGATCCCACTCTCTGGTACCAAAACAATTGCAGTCAACTTTTTATTGCTGCGACAAAGAACCCAACCAAAATTAGCTTGTGGAGGAATGGGTTATTTTGGCTTGCAGACTAGAGGGAAAGTACCATGATAGCAGGGAACACCATTACATGAGCAGAGGGTGGACATCACCTCCATCATACTACTGTTAAACAGCGTCAGGAAGGTGTGCCATACACTGGCAAGGGGAAGCTGGTTTATATCCCTCATAAGCCCACCCCAATAGGACAGCTCCAATAGGGTTCAAACAGCCATCAGCTGGGGGGGTCGAACATTCACATTTGTTTGTGCGGGACACCTGGATGAAACCATCACATAGATCTTCATATTCACTCAGTTGAAGGCAACCAGTGGGCACATTGAGGCCTCTTGGGACAGCAAACAAGAAGGACAAGGGTCTGTCCTACATAGAGAATTGCAGTGTTCCAGCCCATCTACAAGCCCATTAACATGGATAATAAATGCATATGACTGTCTAGTAGGCCACAACCAGACCCCAGTGGTGGTTCTCACAGGGGGTGCAGTGATTAGAATGTAGCAACTTGTTTTTCTTCTCTTTACTTTCACCATAGTTCATCGACTGAACTTGGTGCTGTTTCTATAGCAACATTTTATTAAAGAAAGAAAAGCTTATTCATGCTCTGTTCGTTACAACATTCAGGATGAGGAACACAAGTCTATTTTACTGGGAAGAATGTGTGTTGGCTGTATTTGTGGAAGTGAATGAATTAACTGATGCAAACTGTGAAGAGAAGTGTGGCAAATGCATTCCTTTAAATCAGTCTAGATTTGAGCAACACCAACTTGATTTTCATTTAAAGAACATCATAGCAGTGACTGTGTAGAGGACAATATGCATGGAAAAAGCAACAACAAAATTTGAGTTTAATTGCACATAAAATGAGTCAGTTAAAAACACAAGAATAGAATAGAACCAGGAGTCGAACCACTTCAAACTCACTATTTAGAGCCCTAACGCAACCTAGTCTAAGAAGTGGTGTGATGAGTCAAAGAGCTATTCCCACAGTAAGGCAGATATCCTAGGGAAGGATAATGAAAATAGACATGAAGGATGCACAAAATAGTCCAAAACACAAATTCAGAGACTCTTAAAAAACCTAATAACTATGCAACATTTAAACACACCCACCATAACTCAGGGAAATTTGTGGGAGAGGGGGTGGAAAGAATGTAAAAGTCATGGTGGAGGGGGAGAATATCTAATGCATAAAAGGGCATGTCATCCTGGTTTCATTGGTTTTCTCTAGTAACTTATGATATTGAGAATATTGTTTTATATATATATATATAAATTTTAAGCCAATAAAATGTAAAAAACACAAGAATATTATATCTGATTTTCTGTGCAATAAATATTTACATAGATCATCGGTTTAAACTTTGGTCTAAGTATCTCTGCTAAGGATTAAGTTGTCAGGGAGGGTAATCTGGTTTAGAAGGTATAAATAAAGAAAGAAGGATATCAATGGAATAAGGAATTCCAGAGGTGTCATGACTCAGAGAACTGGCGACAGTATTTGTCATTCTCCTTTGTGGTTAATCAATGTGAGTAGTGATCAAAAATCTCAGTAAAGGAGGAGGGTTTTTCAATGTGGAAAGAAACCAACAATATGTGATATCAGTTTTAAAGTGTATGTATAAGAAGGAGCATACTAGCAAACAGTTTTTTGGGGATTTATTGATGTTAGAAAACATTGCAAGATGAAAAGAAATGAAATAGACTGAGTAGTAACTTCAGAGTCAATGGCTTCTCATTCATTTGAAATCCCAATAATAGAAACTCCTACACAACCTTCATTATGTGAGCCTATCTATACTCATTGTGTGGATGTTACTCCACGGATAACCTTCGTATGACAATTCTATTATCATTATGTGAATTTATTAAAATTATTAAATGATATGTCCCTAAAATGATGAGACAAATATAAAGTAAAGCAAACACTCTCATTTGCCTGAGATGCACATTGTTATAGTAGCTATAATCAGTAGGTTTTAGTTCATGGAAAGAAAGAAAAAGTATTAAATATTTTTACTTATGTAAATGATAGGGTTGAGTTTAATTGAAGAATGTTCTAGAAGTACTAGAATTCATTAACAGTAAATATACCAATGTGAAAAGTTCAAGAAAAGTCAACAAATACCAATGCTCCTTAATTATTGATAATTAGATTTCCTAGAGTGACATTTCAATGCAATTAAAATGTTTTCAAGAAAACTTACTCTTTTTTTGTGACCAGAATAAGTTACCTGGGCCCAGTCAAATATGGGGCAAAAGGTTTATATTTTCTCATGTACTTTAGCAATACCACACGTGCATTGCTTCAGTACAGCAGATAATTCTTTTTCAACATGAGTATTTAGGACAGGAGAGAAGAACAATGGGTAAGGCACTTGCTTGTGAACCCTGATTGCCTAGGTTCCATTCCCCAGTACTCAGGTAAAGCCAGATGCACTATGTGACTCATGCATCTGGGGTATGCCGACACAGGAAGACCTGACATGCCACTATTCTCTCTCTCTCTCTCTCTCTCTCTCTCTCTCTCTCTCTCTCTCTCTCATTCTCTCTCCTTGCAAATAAATAAATAAATAAATAAATAATAAGTCTTTTTAAAAGTTAAAGAATGAATATCTCATCATTTGCAAACAATTCTCATTTTTTTCTTTACAAACAATCAAACCCAATGTCAGCATTGAGCTATACTGGCAAATATCTGGATTATTGAATTGTTGTGTCTTATTCCCAAAAGCAGTAGAGCTTTTTCCCCCATTCACATCCTTTTATATGTATGAATAAATCCTTATACAGAAGATAAACTACAAACTTCTTTCAGCTGACAGACCACTGAAAACACACTCAGAGTTGATCTACTCTCAGAAGCCCATATTTATCCTCATATTTGTCTTTCTAACTGACCAAGTAACTTGTTCCTAAGTTTCCTGATCACAACATAGAATAAATAATTCCATCGAACATTAGCAGAATTGTTGGCTCATGTGTAAGAAAATTAGTGAAAAGTAAAACAGAATTAAAAATTTAAATTCCACTTAAAGTTTCTTATTCAAAGTTGGCAAATGTATGATGAGATTGGAAAATAGCATAGAGGAGAGGTTTTTATTTAAGTTTTTATTTTCACATGTATATTAACTATACAGGAAAATGTATTTCATTAAGACTTCATCATACTTTTATATAATCTTTCAATCACCATAGTTCTTCCACTGTAACACTTATAGTCCCATTCCTACTTCTTCCAAGCCCCTTTCTCTTCATAAATAGTTCTACTTTCCTCTCTCTCTCTCTCTCTCTCTCTCTCTCTCTCTCTGTTGTGGTCAACTTCCTAGTTAGTTGCTGCACATAAAGAACCCAAGCAAAAGTAGCTTGTGGAGGAATGGGTTTATTAGGCTTATGGACTGGAGGGGAGACTCCATCCTGGCAGGGAAAATGATGGCATGAGCAGAGGGTGGAGGACATCACCTCTGCCACAGCACTGGAAACAGCAGCAGGAAGGTGTGCCAAACACTGGGAAGGGGAAGCTGGCTTATAACCCTCAAATTCCCACCCCCGACAACACAGCTCCAGAGAGGTTGTAAAACCCAAACTGTCATCAGCTGAGGATCGATTACCCTGAACACATTCATTTGCTTATGGGGGACACCTGGATCAAACCATGACACTCTCTCTCCCCTCCCTCTCTGCCATCTTTTGTTTGCCTTACTTATGAGAATATGGACAATCTACCAGTTTCCCTACAAATGATAAAAAAAAATCTTTCTCTTTCCTCAGTAACCAGTATCTGTTTGTAAATCCTCAAGGATGGTTGTGGTCACATAAATCAACACCCCAAGAAAAGAGGAAATTGAAAGATATATTATGATTAGAATTCAAAACATTGCATAGAAAGATATTATTTTTTTATCAGCAGTAACAGAGTTGGTAGGAAAAAGGACACTATAAATATGGAGTCTGATATGTATGTAGAAATTTAATAGTAAGTATGGCGAGCAGTTACCTCGCCTTTTACAACTCATAGGATGGGATATAATAGGAAAGTCATTGAGCCTCAAATTTCTCCCAATACCAAAGTTATCATCATATTATTTTTTATTTAAGTCATTACAAAATTTAATAACATGTAGATAATACCTATAAAGGCTAGAGTCATCTTCCGCTATTCAAATTTTCATTCCCCAACAGACTTTAATGAGAAACTATTGCAAAAGGAAGACATATTTCTAGAGGAAAGCAATACTAGATCCAAAAATAGCCATAGAAACAATGAAAGAATGACATAAAAGGAAAGGCTCATATGAAAGTCATATAGCAGTTTTTTTCTTTTGCTGAATACATAGCATGGCATGATAGTGAGGATAGTTAACACATTATAAAATAGATTAATAAGCAGCATTGCTTGATTTTAGAAATATCATCATCTAAAAGTATAATAATTAGGTGGGGCAAAGAGTTGCAATTCATCAATTTTCTGATCTTAACAATATGAAGAAGAGTTACAAAAGCGAGAGTTAAAGGTGTTTACAAAACACCTCTAAGTCTCTTCCCTGAGAATGCACTCTTACATCACCAAGAGAATTTGACAGCCTTCACCATTTGATAAGGTCTAGCAAGATACTGTGCCTTTAATTTCTTATCACATCAGTGTACTTAAGGAAACACTTATGTACATCGAAGAAAAGAAACAAACATTTGATAAAAGTATATATTTATCAGATGCAGCATTATGGTCATTTTCAGAGGCAGTAGGTATATAACAAAATTATCTTAGAGGAATTTAGTAAATAACTTAACTTACTTTTACAATCATTATAGTCATTTGATGACATGTTCAACAATATGCATTGTTGAACACAGTGTAATAACTGATTAAAATTTTCCAGAGAATTCAAGTGATTTGTCTGAGGTCACACAGCAAAGAAGCCAGAGGAAGATTCACAAGTAAATTCTAATTAAACATCAATACAAAATATTTGCATATAAGAAGAAAATAGAAAAGGAAGTGATTGTGATTTTACTTTGCTTAATTGTTTTTTTCTGCAAAATAGTCTGAACACTTCCTTCATAATTTGTAATTAGATGGTTAAAAAGTTTAAGATCAAATTTATGAGAAGAAATTTATTTTAACTCTATCACATCTAATGTCCAAAATGGCATGCCATATCTTTGATTTCCAATTTATATGTGCATTTTGATCACTTGATTGTTTTAATGGGCTACTATCAAAACAGGGCAGAGCTTTGAAAAGTAAGGGAGATTGCTGTTTCAAATTTTCAAAAGTATTAGTAAAATGTTTCTTTGCTAAGCATCAACATGGCATGACATTATCCTTCACAGGTAAAGAAGGACCATCAATGAATCCCTCTGGCTTCAGAGGATAGAATTAGAAAAGTTTTTTTTTTTTTTTAAAAAAAAGGCATTTTAACAACAAACAGCAAGTGAGAGGCAACTCAAGAGCAGTACTAGGCATTGGTGTTTACTATGGTGATTCTTTGAGAGTGTCATTTAAAGACATGTATCATGACCTTTCAGACCAACAAAGATGTTATTCCTAGGATACTGTAAATAATACACCCTCTCATGTTCGAACAGCTTAGAAGAAAGAAAGCTATGAAATAACCCCATGATCTGGTTATTTCTTGTACATAATAAAGTAAAAAAAAAAAACTAACTTAAATATTCAGTATAATTTTTATTCTCGTAGATTGCCTGGAAACTTAAAAACTACATAGAGTCAGCTTAAAAAAATTAATCTGAGTTTGAAACGAGTCTATTACTAAAATTAAAATACAGTTATATTCAAGTAAAGAAACAGCTACTTGATTAAGAACCTGGAGATACAAACTTTTTTTTTAACTTTCAAAATATCAGAAGTATTCTCTAATTCAAGTCAACCTAATAATGTAGAAAAGCAATAGAAAAAAAAATCTCTGGGCTTGTCCTAAATTTCTGGTAATTCCCATGAAAATTATATAATTCATCCAGAACTGTAACAAATATCATCAAACTGAACTGTGTCCTTTCTGTCATCTTATTTCAACCAGTATTGCTTTTGAAAATCACCAAGTTAATTAATTATACTTACTAAAATAGAAAAATGTGCCCATCTGTCCTTATTCATAATGCCACGACCATGAACAATAATCTTGAGCTTACAATCATTAATACTATATATCCTTGCCTTTGAAAAACAGCAGTCAGCCATGGAGCTTTGAAATTAATAGGCTTTTCAAGGCTATACACCAGAAACTATTGTAATTTTATATAAAATCTCTTAAAAGGCACTTACCTTTTAGAAGGGACACATACTTCTGGTAGCAAGTTGCCTGTTAACATAAAAGACAACATTTATTGGTATGCAGTAAATAGTATAAAGCCTGATGGATCGTAATATGTGAATCTACGACTTCCAATCTTATTTGCGTTCTTCTTTCTTGAAAGTGAAAATTAACTCCTTAGTTGTAATAATTAAATGTTTTTTTCTTCAATGCATGTGTACTGAAACCAAAAAAACTAATGAGTTTCATGTTTGAGAGCAAAACCAGAAATTACAGGGCATATTATCCAGGTCATGGGTGTAAACTTGATTATATTCCAATCACTGAGCATAATCAGAAGCATATAAATTAATGTCTACACCAAAAAGCTTTAAGGGATAGATGCCATGGAAAAGTTCCTTTCTACCAAATTAAAAAAAATCAACATCAGAAAGAAGGGATTATTTAATTATGTACTTTTCAAATATCTCATGATTAATTTGAGTTTTCCATATGTTTTTCACTGAATTGTTTTAACTTTTGAGAGATCATTGTTCTCCATACTTCATAAATATCACTGAGATGAAATAGGTAAAGTCATGGGTCCATGTAACATGCAGCAAATATTGTTCCTGAAAACAAACTATCTTGAACTAATCTAGTTAGTGGTCATCAGAGGCAAAAGAGTGAGCGATAATGCTGGGTCCAGAGCAGTGGAAGAAACTCTTTTCACGGTGTTTTCTTTTCCATAGGACCTAAACTGGTTTTCTTAGAACTGAGAAATTATGAACTATAATTTTCTAAAGCATTCTTCGTGTTTCTATGTAAGGTCTATTTATATGCAATTTTCAATGATCATTTTATATCACATATGTTGACATTCGTGGACTTTGAGCTATAGAACTTATATATAATATGTTATATTATATATATATATATATATATATATATATATATATATATATATATATATGACTTAGTTCCATTGTATTTTCAGAGTAAATAAGATCCAAATCCTTGCAAAATTGATGGCAATTAGACACTAATTTGTAAACAGAGGTAGGCCAGTTTGTAAATTCATCTGAGTTCACTTGAGTGTTAAATTGTCAGGACAGCAAAATTGCTTCTCATTTTCATCCTAGATTGACTGTCTAATAAGATCTAGCAAGTGGGATGGAACTTGAGTGGGAAGGAGCAGAGGCTTGGACGCTCTCCAGCCTCTCCTTACAGGGCTTTCCACCTGGCCCCCCTCTTCTCAAGTTCACTGGTCTCCCCTGTGGAAATATCAGGGATTATTCCTCCCTGATGGAGCCCCCTCAGCACTTACAGGAGAGACTGATCATCAGTCAATGAAACAATGGGAATGGTCACCTATCTATAGAGATGATTTCTAAACACATTTTGCATTTTGTCTTGATGTTACTAGATGCAATCACAATGACACAAAATCAATTCTGGAGTTTTAATTCTTGAAAAATTAGAGAACAAATCTACAATACTTTACATTCTCTTACCTCCTAATTTTGCACAGTATTTAATTATGATAATCATTTGACAAAGATGCTAACAATGTTAACTGGTCTAAAGATAGCACCTTTAACAAATGGTGCCGGACAAATTGTATAAATACTTGCAAGAAAATGAAACAATATCCTCTCCTCCCACCATGCAAAAAAAAAAAAAATAAATCAACTCCAAATGGATCAAAGACCTCAATGTAAAACCTGAAATTCTGAAAACCCTGGAAGAAAACATTGGGGGAACTCTCTATGAGATAGGAATAGGGAAAAACTTCCTGAACAAACCTCCAATAGTCCAGAAATTGCAACAATCACTTAACCAGTGGGATATCATCAAGCGAAAAGCTTCTGTACAGATAACCATACCATACCCAAAGCCAGTAGACCACCATCAAACTTGAAGTTAATCTTTGACAGCTACAATACAGATAGAGGTCTGATATCTAGAATGTACAAAGAACTCAAAAAAATTATCAAATAGCCCTCACACAAAATGGAGAACTGATCTCAACAGGAAATTCACAAAGGAAGTAATACAAATGTCCAACTCCCATTGGAGAAAATGTTCAATGTCATTACTCATCAGAGAAATGCAAATCAAAACAACAATGTGATTCCATCTAACTTCAGTCAGAATGGCAATCATTAAAAAAATCTAACAACAGATGCTGGTGAGGATGTGGGCAAAAAGGGTCCCTCCTTCACTGCTGGTGGGAATGCAAACTTGTACGACCACTATGGAAAGCAGTTTGGAGGCTCCTGAACAGGATGGATACAGAGCTACCAGTTGACCCAGCTATCCCTCTACTGGGGCATCTTCCCAAGTAGAGAGGAGGGAAACGGGGACACCTTCACAAGATTTTCTCATACAATGTATATACTTATTTGTAATAAAGAGATTTAAAAAATACATTACACAATTATAGAACTGCTTTAACCCCCAAAAGTGCCACACTAATTTTTATACATGTGTGCAATGTCCTCTTCATGCACACGTGTCCTGTTCTTGGCTCAAGTTGCCCAGTCATCTTCTGTTTCCTTTCTTCTGCTCCTACTTTCTCCTTTTCCATTTTCTCTTCCCATATTGTCCTCCTCACTTCCATGTTATTTTCTACGTCTATGAAAAACCTGCGGATCCCTGTCTCATCCTGTACAGAGTAAATTTTTAATGAATAAAAAGTATATATAGGGTTTAAAAGGTTATAATTTTTAATCAAAGCCCCAATAATAAGATTACAAATACTCCTCCCTTGATTCCTAATTGGGGTCCCTTCCATAAACTAGCTATTGCCTTTTGCTCAGCTCAAATATTACAGAGAGATATTTTAATCTCTTATTAGTTCTGCTATGGACAGTGGAAACAAAATATTACCCCAACCATCTGACTTTTGAGAACTAAACACAGCAATAAGCAGACAAAATATTAGTGCAGCAAATGAAACCCAGAACTGATCTGTCTGAGCAAAGCAATGCATACATTACCGAGTGCTTTGATAAAAAAAAAAATATCATTAAGACTGCTGAACTTTGAGATTTTAGTAGATATAATAGAGGTTAAAATAAGAGATGGAGATGAACTTGTTTTCAAATTAAAATTTTGAATGTTAGTAGAATTCTTAACCACCAACATATAATATATATTGAGGAACTACATGCAAATATATAGTATGATTTGTTTTATTTTTATTCTTTTGTTGTCCATAATGAGATACATCATTTAATGGGCAAACAATGAGTTGTTATCCCGAATTCCCCAACCCCCCCCATCCCTGATCAGTTGTATATCCTCCTCCGTGGGCTGTCTGTATTAGTCCTTGTGGCAAGGGATCCTGGATATCCTAGTACTCAGCCTGGTCTTCCTGGCCCAAGTGTATTGTTACCGAGGGGTGCCATGCCTCTGGATCGTCTCCCCCACCACGGCTCTCACAATCTTTCCACCCCTTTTCCTCTCAGTTCCCTGAGTCGTGGTGGGTGAGTATTAAGGCTGCTTTAATGTTGTGAGCTTAGGGGTCTTGGTGTCGAAAATCATTGGTTTCTGTCTCACTGGCTTATCCTGCATTGATTGAATGGCTAGCATCTGTGATGCAATTAGGAATTATTAAGAATTATTTCTATTTCCTGGACTTTAATCCCTGGTATTAATAAGTCTACATCTAAACCTTAGTCCACATAAGGCTATATACCACAATTCTTCCTTTATAAAGCAGTGACTACATTTCTCTTTTTGATTACCTGAAGTAATTATTATTAATTTTAGGTTGAGTAAATAAAGCAGAATTGTATAAACACATATTTTATTTCACCTTGCTGCAAAATCCTTTAGATGCAGGCAAAGACCTTGTGAACAAACAAAATAAGTATTTCTGTAGCCTCACCCTGCCATCACACAGTGACTCTACTTAATTAGGAGACCAAAAACCATTTCCACATATACACTGGAAGAGGGCAGTGGATACGTAGCATGAAGACAAGCCAGATGGCTCTTACAGTCAAATTGATCACCAAGAAAGACATTTAATCTCATTTTTTTCATCTTTCCCTTTCAGTCTGGTTTGTAATATTCTTTTAATGTAGGTTTTTATTTGTTTTCAAGGTTGTTACATAAAAACATTGCTAAGCATGTTTAATCATAATGCTTTAAATAAAAATTAACATGGTTCTTTATAGTTAGAAGTAAAAATGTGTTCCTTTTGATTGAAAAGACAATTAAAGGACTTTAAAAATCTTTTGACACTTGATCTTAGCCAAAAGGCTGAGAAGCTTAAAAATCTTTTTTTATTTTTAAATTTTGTTTGTGTTTAATTGTATTTTAATTACCATCAAGCTGAAAAGACCATCTGATATAAGAGCAGGTTCAATGATGCCTGTTTTGCTTCTTGCTTGAAATGGATCATTACACCACCCAAAAACATTGTTACAGGAATTTAGTTGTTGTTGTTGTTTTTTTTTTGTGTGTGTGTTTTCCACACGTTCATACTCTAGTGAACAGAAATATATTATAGAGTATTCAGCTAAATCCCTGCATTTTCATGGAGTATAAAAATACTTTTGTCATGCAGACCACAAAGCAGAAATATTATTTATCACTGAAGTTAGCGAAGGGTTGAGACACATTTAATTGCGTATCTTTTTGATGGTAAGGTACCTGAAGGAATTTTAAGAAGTCACTTTTAGATAGAAAGGGCTTTGTTGACTTAAAGCCATTTAAAACAAAGCCATTTTAAAACTCAATTGCATAATATGAATTCAAAGAAAATAGGTTAGAACTCTTTCAGTGAGACTCACACTACCTGGATATAAAATATACCTTCATTCCCAAAATAGTGATCTTGTAAGATACTTCCCTTGCTCTGTCTAGATCTATATAAGGTACATTTAATGAAAAGGAGAAAATCACAGCTGGGCAGGTGGCTCAGTGGGTAAGATCTCTTTCTGAGCAAGCATAGGCATATGAGTTCAATTATAAGCACTCTAAGAGCCAGGCATGGCCATGCTTGCCTGGGGCTTCCTGGTCAGCCAGAGCATCTGAAAAATGAGAACCTTCAAGTTCAGTGAGAGACTTTGTCTCAGGGAAATAGGGTAGAAGAGTGATGAG
>PVHP010046582.1:0-13232 GCA_004024765.1 Zapus hudsonius | reverse complement strand
CCTCCTACTCCGAGTTCTTGTCCTCTAATGCCAAAGAATTGTACACAGGGACAGAATTAAATTTTAATTATACATTTATTCTAATTTAGTAGATTAGGAAAAGGGGAGTTGGATGGGGAAATTAGATGTGGGAAGTCATAGAGTTTTCCTGCCACCAGTGTGGGGAAAACACGTGTCAGAGAGTTCACAGAGCTTTTATTATTTAAATAAACAGCCCATGAAAAGATAATAGAAAGCTCCCTTTATGAGAAAGAGAGGTTCATGAGAGAAAAGGTCTGGAGCCATCAGCTGGGGTAGGGGAACAGGCCTTACCTCACTGAGGCCTGGGTCAGCAGTCCTTCTACTCCATTGCCATGTGGGGGAAGCTAGTTTTAAGTCCTCCCCAGTCAGACAGCTGATTGGTTCATATCTGACCAATCAGTTTTAGCACCTAGGTTGTAGCTCTAACTAGACACCTCCCATTCAAGGGGAGGGGCTGGAAGGGGAGTGGTGGTCCCTGCAGACATCTCACCTTCACAGTACGACATCACCCCTCCCCCAAATCCACTACCCACCTTCCTGACTGCTTTCCTCTGGCAGCACATTTCACCCTGTGCCAGGGAAATGCCTCTCCTGCAAACAGGAGACAAAGCCCACGAGAACTGAGAGCAAATAGGGCTCCCTGGGCAGATGTGATGGTTCCCGCCTACTCAGTGTTTGGTGGTTCTTGGACTTCCAAGCCTAACATCTCTCTTTCCCCACAGGGTCCCTTAAAGACCTAGTAGTATTTACAACAGAAGGACTTCTTAGAGACATCTATAAGGGTGGTTTGAATGTTTTTTTAGTTTGCTTTAAGTCCCAAAATACCAGATGGAAGCAATGTTCAATGCTACCAGGGGATCTGAAGTCAAATGCCTCAGCTAGACTCAGCTCTTGGCATTTACCTTCCTCTCCTGGGCACTCTAAGGAGGACCAGCATGGACAGCCAGAGAATGCTGCCAGCCCCTTGTTTTCAGAAGCAATGGGGCTGTGAGTTCTAGGCCACCCTGCACTACAGAGTGAGTTTCAGGTCAGCCTGGACTAGAGTGAGACCCTGATTTAAAAACAAAAACAAAAATATCAGATAAATACAAAACATATTATGTATGTGGTGTGTGTGTGTGTGTGTGTGTGTGTGTGTGTGTGTGTGTTATGCACATGTATGTGCAGCTCACAGACACTTGGAAACCAGAGGATGACATCGCATATCCTTCCTTGAGATGGAGTCTCCCAGGTCTGTGCAGTGCTGAGCAGAATCTGTGTGATGAGCAGGACTGTGTGATGAGCAGGTCTGCAGTGCTGAGCAGGTCTGTGCAGTGCTGAGAAGGATCTGTGTGAGAAACAGGTCCGTGCAGGGCTGAGCAGGTCTGTGTGATGAGCAGGTCTGCAGTGCTGAGCAGGGATCTGCATCAAAGTTCAAGTTCAAGGCAGCCAAGGAGACAGGTACAAGATGATGGCAGAAATGTCAAACTTTCGTCCCGATTTTAGTTGCTTGATGATCTGATTTTTTTTTTTTCGAGATAGAGTCTCATTCTAGCCCAGGCTGACCTGGAATTTACTATGTAGTCTCAGGGTGGCCTTGAACTCACAGAGTTCCTCTTACCTCTGCCTCCCAAGTGTTGGGATTAAAGACGTGTGCCACCACACCCAGGGGATCAGATTTTTCTGTTGTCTTTACAAATACCTGAGCGAAACAACTTTGAAGAAAAGGCTTGGTTTGGCTTACAGTTTCAGAAGTTTTGGTCCAGGGATAGCTGAAGTCATTGCTTTTGGCCTGAGGTAAAACAGAATACCATGATGGAGGGAGGGCGTGGCAAAAGTTACTTACCTCTTGTATTACCTTTTCCTGTGAAGACAGGAACAAATATCTCTTCACCCCAGAAGATGGTGACCATCCATCAAAGTCTAACCAGGCGAGCCAATCATTTTATTGGATTTACTTACAGAACACAGCTGAAAGGTTACTAACAGTAACAAGGGGGACCCCACAGCAGGTGCATCACTGTGAAGTCCCAACCCATCATGGTGGATGACCTCATGGGAGCTGC
The DNA here is from genome assembly GCA_004024765.1 of Zapus hudsonius. Taxonomy (NCBI): domain Eukaryota; kingdom Metazoa; phylum Chordata; class Mammalia; order Rodentia; family Dipodidae; genus Zapus; species Zapus hudsonius. The sequence goes on along the minus strand of PVHP010046582.1, from coordinate 11,166 downwards.
CCAATAAGTCATCATAGCTACTAGGCCAATGTATGCTAATGGGGAAAATGCACTATGCCTCACCTCGTGATGGTTAGAAGCAGAGAATTCCTGCACTGTCAGCATCCTGGGAGGCGGGGTCCCGATAGAGGAGCCTAGGTGAGTGTTCCTTGAGGCCACAGCTGTATTTAATGCAGGTGAGAAAACAGTGCGACCTGACTAGAAGGGAAAGAAGCGTCTTACCATCTAGGATGAGAGGTGTTGGTTTTGAGGCTGAGAGAGGGGAGGAGAATTCCTGCCCTGGGAGGAAGGGACCTTCTTCCAGTGGAACTCAGGGAATGGAGGAGGCCGACCAAAATGCTGCAGGAGACAGCTTTCTTGGTTAGGCTCAATAGGGAAAGGAGCCCTTGGGAATACAAGATGGGGAAGGGGACAGTGACTGAGACCTGTGCAGTAATGGATGTGCCCATCAACCAATCAGAGCCTCCCATCTTCACTCAAGTCGCCCAATCCTATGCTCAGGATGGGTGGGTTTTCCCATTCAGTTAAGGTTCAGTCCCCTCCAAACTGTGGGTCCCTTGGCTCTGGATGCCTCTCCGAGGAGTCTGCTTACTTTCCCCTTTCTCTCCCTCTTACTCTGAAATAAACTTTATTCTTTTAAAATACCTTCCCGCCTCTTAATTCTTTAATTGGCAGAGAAAATGAATCCCAAAGTCAGAGACTATAACATGAGGAGCTTGGAGGGGCCAGGGAGGAGGGAGAGCTGGACATCCAGGACTCAGAGCTCCCTGATCCATAGCCGCTTCCCACTGCCTGAGGAGTTTGCTAACCTCCTTTGGGGAAGTGAGAATTACAGATTCCCAGCGCTATGTTAGCCAATTTCCTCTACCAGGGAGGTGGCAGAGTCACAGGAGGGTGCCTGGGGACAGAGAGGAACCTCTCTGCCTGGATCCAGCATTTTTTCCATCTTCCATGTGTCTTTATTCTATTGGGGTCCCCAGCCTGTGAGATGTTGCCCCCCACATTTAGGACAGTTCTTTCCTCCGTGATAGAGGAATAATCATCTAATAACGAATAATCATCTGATAATGAATCATCATCTCTGGAAATACCCTCACCCTGTGTGCTTTCACTCTCCCCTGGGTGCTCTCAATCTGATCAGGGTGGTGACCCAGATTAGCTACCACAGTCTCCATGAGGCATCTGTGAACCCAGGCGAAGAGTCAGCGTTTGGAGGCAAAGCAGCCTGTTACAAATCCACCATATGCTGGAGCTGGACAGGCAAAGTCAAAATGATTTCAACACTTTTTGTTCTCTAGACTAAGGGAATTATTAGAAGAGAATTAAGTAAGCACTGGTCAAGAATGCCAATGTAATAAAAGAAAGATTCCTGCAGGTCACTTCAGGAGAGACACCCTGAGAGACGGCTTGTGGAGGGAGGTTTCTGAGAAAGGAGTTAGCAAGCCAGGAGGAGCATGGTGTGGTTTCGAAGTCAGTTCCCAAAAAAGAACAATGAAGAACATGACAAGGTCCTGAAGCCAGAGCCTCAGGTCCAAAGAACAAAGTGAGGCGTCCCTTTTATGAGTTTCTGGGAAAGTAGACGCTGGGCGCTGGAAAGGAGAGGGGGAGATAAGGGTGGTCTCTGGGCCTTCAAGGGAGGGTCTGTTCTGGACAAGGGGTACTTGGGGGAGGTAGGAGAGCACTGGAAAAGAGAATAAAGAAATAATTCAACATTGCCTGGTTGTGGCAGCAGGTGTGGACCTGCCCACCTGGCCTTGGGCCTGTGTACTCCAACCATCCCAGTGGGGATCTTGTCAGCTCTCTGTGAGGCAGTGAGACCTGATTTGTGGCACACGGCTTCTCATCTACCCATGACCTTCTGGGTAGTGTGATGGAACATATGACAGGCTTGAGAAATCGAGTTAAAATGTATTGAATACATAAAACCAGAAAGCACGCTTTGGTCCCAAAGATGCCCGTGGTATGCTGGGACGGCAAAGCGTTCAATCATTCCACCCACCTTTCATCCTAATGAGGCAGTTTAAGGGAAACAGGACCCCCAAAATAGATGGCTTTTTAAAACTAAATACAGAAAGTGCTTTTGGGCCTATAAGGTGTGTGTGTGTGTTGGGTGGGAAATCTAGGTTTTTTTCATATCTCCCAAAACCTCACCAGAGGAGGCAAGTGCCTCCATTTTTCTCTCTTCCTTTCCTGAGAGAGGATGGAATATAACGGAATCAGTTTCTTTTTTCCAAGCTTTATGAAATCCAAAATGTCTTTAGAATATTGAGCTACCAAGAATACAAAAGCTCAGGAAGGCCCTCAAAGCATTACAGGCCCATGCCAAGGTTGCCCACCAGAACTAGATGGTGAGATCCTAGTTCTAAAGACTCCATATGCAGGTCACTGAGAAATCAAGCTGGAGCTGAGCTGGAAGCCTCCCCACTGTCGACTAGCTGTCAGGATGCAGGAAAGACCTATGCAGACTGCTGGGGGAGAAAAGTCATTAACAGTCAACCAGAGGTGGACCCTGCAAACTTCATGGCTGGACAGCCAGGCCCAATGTGCCAACTGGTGCAATGGTGGCATGTCTGTCGTGGGGGAAACCAACTGCTCTCTGCTTGGTCTTGAGGCCCGTTCCATGGGAGGGAATTCATGCCTGGTTAGGAAAACCTAGTCAAAAGCTTATGACTGGAGAGGTCTTAAGCCCTAGTGAGGAACTACTGTTGTCTGGCTAAAGGGATATGCCCACCAAATTACCCTCTAAATACTTAGGTTTATGCCCTTACAGTACTGCGACTCTCACTTTCAATTAGAGCAGCTTCTATTTTCCAATGGCATTGATCAGTGGAAAGACTCAAAACCTACCAAAGTGCTGAGAAATGGTATTTTCAGCATAAAGTCTGTCCTTTCTCTGTCACACCCTCCAAGGTTCAGGGACCCTTGCAGATGAGGTGGTGGAAAGAATATGAGCCAAAGGAAGGGGAGGACTGCTTTGTAATTCTGTCTTCCAGACACAAAGTGGCCCTGGCATTCATGACCTCACAGTAGCTGACTCTACCTCCACAAAACTTGATTAATAGGAAGAGAAAACACGATGGTATCCAAATAGAGGAGAAACTAGTTGGAAAGAGGAAGGGATTCAGTGGAGGGCCAATTTGGGCGGGAGGAAAGGAAGGGTAGAGAGACTCTTATCACATTATATTGTATTCATGAATGGAAGTTGTCAATAAAAAGTTTAGAAAAAGAACTCAGGTGCTGTTTAGCTCTAAACAAGAGACAAAGGAATCATGAGATTAATATCAATATTAATATGAAATATCCCCACAGGCTCATGATTTCAGTGCTTGGTCCCCAGGTTGTGGCATGGTTGGGGAAGTTCTGAAAACAGGAGCCAAAGGAAGGAGGTCCTTCGTGACTGCTTCCTGCCCTCTCTACTTCCTGTCTGCCATGATGAGAACAGCTGAGATCTGACGCTCCCTCCCCTCCATGGTGTACTGAATTCTGAGCTATGATTAATTGACGACTAGAACACGTGTTTCCTTTCGTAAGTTGTGTTTTACCGGGTATTTCATAGCAGCAATGTGAAAGTAGAGAGCACAGAGGACTTTAAAAAATCATCCATCTGGGGGCTGGGGAGGTGGCTCAGTGGTTAGGGCGCTTGCTGTGAAGCCTGATGGCCTGGGTTCAATTCCTCAGCACCCACATAAAGCCAGATGCACCAAGGGGTGTGTGTGTCTGGAGCTGGTTTGCAGCAGCAAGAGGCTCTCGCCATATCTCTCTCACAAATACATTGGAAAATAAAAAAACTCCATCTGGCTCAGGTCAGTTTCCTCCCCACTCCCCATAATCCATCTCTTCACACGGACATGCCTCCCTCTCTCAGAGAAAGCTCCTATTCCCCCTTCCCGCCCACCCACTGTCCTCTACAGGGACTTGTAATGAGCAACAGCCCACAGAGGAGGAGGGAAGCCAGGGCCTTGGATAATTCATATACTTCTTGCTTATTTCTTTCGAAGTTAGGATTGCCTGTGTTCCTTTGGGAGGATAAAAGAGAAAAAAAGAAAATCTGAACGCAGCGTGAGAAGGAACAGAAAATCTCTTTGAGTTGCAACCTTCACTTAAATATTTAGCAAGGTGTGGGTGCTGCGCACAGGAACGGGCACAGTGATGTAGGGCAAGCAAGCAGGAGTGTGCTCGGGTTCCTCCTTCGTGCCAGCCTGCAGATCAATCTGCACCAAGACAAGCCTCTCCCAGCTCTGAGAAGGGTCCTGGTGGGAGACGGGGCTCGGTAAGGGTCTAGATCTCCTAGGACCCAGGCGCTTGCACCAAACATCACCAGACTTCTTTCCTGCAGCCTTGCAGAGCTGGCTCCAGCAAGGGATTCGACGTTGAGGCATGGCATGGGGCTGGAGCTGTGATCACTGCCCTCCAAAGGTCCCACTGAGGCAGGCACACCCCCCAGCTGCTCCCTAGAGTAACATGACCCATGACCAACAGCCTGAACTGAACCTGTGCCATCAGATGGACCAAAGGATGGTCCTGGTAAAAGGTGCCTTCCCATCAGAGAGGAGCTGGGTCCCTTGAGGGGCAGGTGCCTCATGGGGGCCTGTGGCTGGCTTGTCTCCTGTTGTTTGAGCTCTGCAGAGCTGGACTGGAACCCAAGGCAAGTGCTGTGCCAGTGGGCGACATCCCCCAGGCCTCTTCTGAGGGTTTTCATTGTTAGCTCAGCAAGGCACCATGGCGTTCAAAGGGCGGTTTACATTTGGGCCCTGATCTTTGAAATGTCATCTTTCCCAGAGTGCTGGAGTTTAAAATAGCTTCTGCACCTGGATGTACATTTCAACAAATGCCAGGTGCTGGGAAGAAATAGACCAGCCCCCTGAGGGGCTTGTAGAGTCACTGAGCTGCTCTATGGGAGCTGATTCCTGGAGAAGCCATTCAGGGGTACCTGGGCTTATGCTAATGAGGTGGCTCTCAATTGCCACCTGCACAGCTTTAGGGTGGAGTCTGGTTGTGGGAAGGGGGTGGGGACTTGGTGACAAAAGGGGACAGCTCCATGCAGCATGGCTTCCTGTTCAGTATCTTGCCTGGTGGCTAGTGGCTGGCCTGTGATATTCCCTGAATGAATGGCTAGAGGAATGGGCGGATGCTTTCAGTTGAGGAAGAAATGTTTCGGATCAGAGAGGTGATGTGCACAGACACGGTGGTTTCAGCACTGGAAGTCAATGAACTTGCTTTAAATTTTTTTTTTTATTTTATTTTTCGACGTAGAGTCTTGTTCCAGCCCAGGCTGACCTGGAATTCACTCTGTAGTCTCAGGCTGGCCTTGAACTCACAGTGATCCTCCTACCTCTGCCTCCCGAGTGCTGGGATTAAAGGCGTGCGCCACCACGCCTGGCCAAAAAAATTATTTATTTGTGTTTATAGAGAGAGAAAGAGAATGGGTGCACCAGGGCCTGAGCCACTGCAAACCGACGGCAGACACATGTGCCACTTTGTGCATCTGGCTTTATGTGGGTTCTTGGGAATTGAACCTGGGTCCCTGAACTTGCTTTTGAATAACTGTGCTCTCAGTAGATGGGTTTATAAAGATGGAGGGTGTGTTCCTTTATTGCTCGCGTGTGCACATGTTCATGTATGTCAGCACATGCGTGTATGCGTTTTGAGCACGTGTACACCTGCAGGCAGAGGCCAGAAGATGACCTCAGATGGTAGCCAGCGATCTAAGCACCAGTGAGGACGGTGCAACACTCGCTCCTTCAAGTCCCTGTGGCTCTCTCAAACTCATCATCAGTATCAAAAGACTTCATTTTTTGTTTGTTTTGCACGTGTTTGTGTGTGGTGTGTGTGCACCTGCAAGCATGTTCACTTATATGTGGGTCCCTGTGTGTTGGTGCCCGTATTCAGTGTGGGGGTGACTTGAACCCAGAGCTCTGGAATTCAGCTAGTCCAGCTGCCCGCTCGTCCCAGGGACATGTCTCCACCTCTGAGCACTGGGATGACAGGTGGGCCGCCATGCCTGCCCAGCGTGAGTGAGTGTGGGGTCTGGATGCAGGGCCTCATACTTCTGAAGCAACCATCTCCCAGTCTCAGTAATGCAGTTCTTAAAAGCAGCGTTTGACTCAAAGCAAAGTCATCCATCCTTCGCTGAGCAGGGACAATCTCCTCATCCACGACCCATCCCCTGAGTGGTACATTTGGTACAGTTAAAGAGCTGATACTGACACACCATGCCTGCCCAGAGCCTCCAGTCCCATCGGGCTCGTCCCTGGAGGTAAATATTCCACGATTTGCACAAGCACGTAAGGACATGCGTCCAGCACTGAGCTATCACGCAGGATGGTTTCACAAATGACTCCTCGCTGTTTTCTCTTCCTCCTCCTCCCCGCCCCCACTCTCATCCCCAGCCTCCTACGGCTGCTCCTAGGCCTCATCTTTTCCAGAACACTGGAACTGGAAAGCACAGTATTGAATTTTCAGACTGGCTCCAGCAACTAAGCAACAGGGGCCCGAGTGTACTTCCTATCTCTTTAGAGCTTGATGACTAGTCTGATGGTCGCAGTTGGGTTATACATTCACTCTCAAAGGAATCTTGTTGATTTTCAAGTTCTGGAAATTCCTTTTTAACATATCATTACTGATTTATTTGTGAGAGAGACAGAAAGAAGAGGCAGAGAGAGAGAGAGAAAGAGAGAGAGAGAGAGAGAAAGAGGGCCTCCTGTCCCTGCAAATAAATTCCAGACACACGTGCATCTGGGGAATCAAACCCTGCCCTTCAGGCTTTGCAAGCAAGCACCTGTAACCACTGAGATGTCCTTCTAGCCCCTCAAAATTCTGAATAATTCTTCTGTGAACATCCACGTGCTGGCTTCTGTGTGGACCTTAGTCTCTGTTCTTTTAGGAACATATCAAGACTCAGGACTGCTGATTCACAAGGTGAGGCCAGGTTTAGATGTGTCAGAACCAGACTTCCTTCCGAGCAGCTGTGCCGGCTCCTCGGTTTCCTCTTTCTTTCTGTCTCTTCAACACCTCCTATTAGTGACATCGACATCCAGTTAAGCTCATGAACATGAACTTTCTGTGACACTAGGCTCTTACCTTGTCATTTTCCATTAATATTTAGGAAGTACCTCATGGACCACAGGGCCATGCTTGCCAATAGACAACCCAGTCTCCGAAGTTAAAGAGTTCACACGGTACTTGAGGTTGTGTTTATACCCACAGGTTGACATATATTTTTTTTGAGGTAGAGTCTTGCTCTAGCCCAGGCTGACCTGGAATTCCCTATGGCCATGAGCTCAGGGTGGCCTTGAACTTATGGCGATCCTCCTACCTCAGCTCCTGAGTGCTGGGATTAAAGGTGTGCACCACCATGCCAGGTGGTTATCATATTTGCAGTAAACATTATGGGATCTCCTGATAAGGTTAAAGAATGTTTCATGCACATTAAAATTATTTTCTATGTAATTTAGCCAATAACAATTTATTGAGGCCTCGTGACATGAAAGGCTGATGCTTATTCAAGATATCTTCCTGGGATATTTTATTTGTCTTTGTGATGCCTTCTAGAATAGAGACTCCGTGAGGAAGTTTGAGGTCAGAATTATATGGCACACTTACTCAGTACAGAACCTTCCCAAAAATGCACACACATGAATGAATGATCACACCTGTACACACACATGCATACATACATGCATACACACATGCACACACACTTGTTGCATATATGTATATAAAATGCATATTTATATTCAAAACTATAAATGTAGGAAATATCTGAAGAATCCAGGAAACCAATCCCCAACTCAATACTCCTTCCTTGATAATTGATCACTTGTCTGGATAAGAGATGTACTGGTTTCTCCATGTTAATTTTGTATCTTGACACTTTGCTGAAAGCATTTATAAGCTCTAGGACTTTTCTTCTGGAGTCTGTGGGATCGCTTTTATGTAGAAGATATTGTCTGCAAATAAAGCTAGTTTTATTAGTTTCATTGCTGCTTTTCCAATGGGTATCCCTTTAATTTCTTTCTCTTGTGTTATTTCTCTAGTTAAGACTTCAAGTACTCTGTTAAGTAGCAGTGGAAAGGGGATGTGCTTGTCTTGTTCCAGATCTTACTGGAAATATGTCAAAGTTTTCTCCAGTTAGTCTGTCATTTTTAGGTTTGTTGCCTACAGCCATGTATATTATATTATATTAATATATTTATTATATTGAGATGTGTTCTCCTTCCCCATCCCTTGTCTCACCAATGTTTTTATCATTCAGTGATGCCAAAGAATTGCAAATTTTCTGCATCTACTGAGATGATTATGTGATTTTTGTTCTTGAGGCTATTTATATGAGATAATACATTTATTGATTGATTTATATTGAAGCGTCCCTACCTCCATGGGAGAAAGCCGGCTTGTCTGTGGTAAGTGCTGGAAAGCGCCGTGCAGGATGCTGGGGTAGAAAGGTCATCCACAGTCTTACCCAGCACTGGAACCACTCCCCCTGCTATGGAGGAAGAATGTACTTGCTGGTGTAATGGTAGCATAACTGTTACGGGTGTAACCAACTGCTCTTTGTTGGGCACTGCTTGTTGGCACTGCTACTGAGGGCACGGAGAACAAAGGGTTAAGGATGTCTGAGTGAGGTGAAACCCCTATAATTCGGTAGGTGTTTCCCGGCTCCATCAACCCTGACTCTCAACCCCCCATGGGCCACAGGAACCAGCAGCAATCCCATCTCAGCATGACTGGCAATGGGTATCAGACAAACTTCCTTGTACCCATCCCCACGGACCGTGGCTAGCATCATGTATTTCCCATCACTCCGACCCCCAAATGAGGTATTTTCAGGTCATCCATACCCACCTATCCCAGTGCAGGCTGCCAACTCACCACCCCCATCAACCAATCCCCTTTTCTCTTCCCCATTCCCCGTCCCCCTGACCCCCTTTTCCTATAAATGTAAGCTCCCCCAATTGAATGAAGAACCACGTGGATGCACTATACACATCTGCTCTTGTCTGTGTCTTGCCGGACCCCCCTGCGTCGGCCCCCCAGCTCTGTGGACCCCAGCCCTGAGACAGTGGAGTAGTGGAGCAGCGACAGGCCTTCGCTCAGCTCCCACAGCTTCACCGTTTTCCCTCCGGCGGCTAACAGTGCCCCCAGAGGCAAAAACAATACTCTTTTGATTGGAGGAGGCATATACTCCACAGGAGGGACTCTATGCTTGGTACTGAAATCCTAGTCAAGAGCCCATGACTGAAAAGGCCATAGGAGGGAAGCTTCTGCTTTTGCTTGACTCAATGGATATGTTGTGCTCATGAAATTGCTCCCTAAAAATTTATATTGTGTCCTTAGATTAGAACTAGTCTCTCCAAGGAAGACTAATTACACATCAGACTAGCTTCCAGAGAAGCTTCTCTTTGCAGAAGGCAAAACTCAGAGCTCACCAAAGGGCTGAGAAGAAGTAACTATTGAATGCTCTGTCATAGTCAGCCACACGTTGCTGGGATGAATCTCCAAACCAGGCACAATTTTGGGGAGAAAAGTATTTATTGAAACTAACAGATCCAGGGGAAGTTAAGGAAAAAGGCTGGCCCCCTCTCACAGATCCAAGCAGAGACAAACCCACCATAGCACCTCAAGCAAGCAAGCAAGCAAGTACACTCTTAACTAGCAAACAAGAGGAACTCCAGGCTTGAGCTCAGACTGCTTTTTGCATATGTAAAGCTATAATTCCAGACCCACCCCAGAAACACCTTAGGGCTGAACTCTAGGATCTGCCCAAAGTGACACACCTCCTCCAGCCAGAACTGGCTGGAGACAATTAACGATTTAATAAACACAATTATAATAAATTCTACTGGGGGACATTATTCAAACTACCACATGCTCAATGCTAAATGGGACATCTCTGTCATGTCTTTTAAGGCCCAGGGGACATTGCAGAAGAGGATCGAGGAAAGAATGTAAGAGCCACAGGGTGGGAAGGAGTTCTTTGGGACCCTGTCCCCCAGACATGGAGTGGCTGCCCCATTGATAAGCTCATGGTGGCTGTCAGCTCTGGTTACCTTTGCCAGACAATATTGAATCCATCAACATTTCAACACGGATGATGGGGGAGAGTGAAAAAAGACATCAAAGGAGAAGAAGGAAGGACTAGTTAGAACCAAAGTGGTTCAGTGAAATGGGGTGAGGGAGGGGAGATAAAATAATGGGAGGGGACCATGATCAAATTATAATATGTTAACATATAAAATTCTCAATGAAACAGTTTTTAAAAAAGAGAAGTTTCCCCTCCCCCGCAGACAGTCTCTTCAATGACTCACTGCCTTGTGAATCAGTCATGAGGTGAAGAGCAGCTTACCTGTAATAAGAAAGAAGAAATGGATCGGGCTCTTCTGTGCTGTATTCACATTGTTCGTGATGTCCACATGCTTTACACTCTCCTTTCCTGCTCTGAGTGACAGGCTGCCCACACCAAGGTTATGAGCCTGTCATGGTTTGATACAGGTGTCCCCCACAAACAATTGAATGTATTCTGATAGATCTATCCTCAGCTGATGGCAATTTGGGAATTAGAACCTCATTAGAGCTGTGTTGTTGGGGGCGGCTTATGGGGTTATAAGCCAGCTTCCCCTTGCCAGTGTTTGGCACACCTTCCTGCAGCTGTTTGCAGTGCTGTGGCAGAGGTGATGTCCAGCCCTCTGCTCATGCCATCATTTTCCCTGCCAGGATGGAGTCTCCCCTCGAGTCCATAAGCCATATAAACCCATTCCTCTACAAGCCGCTTTTGTTTGGGTTCTTTCTAGCAGCAACTAGAAAGCTGACTGCAACAGTTTTGGTACCAGGACGTGGGGGTCATCTGTTGCTGCTGGAACCCTGGTCTTGTGGCTTTGGTTTTCTGGAAGTGATCTACAGGAGGAATGTGGAAGGATTTGAACTCTCAGCCTAAGAGGTGCCTCGCAGTGTTGTGAGTACAGCGTGAAGGTCAGAGTTAAAAGACCTGAATGTAATGAGAACTATGGACTGTGAGGTTTGGCTTACGAGGGGGAGAAAGAACTTGGTCAGGACTGTGCCAGAAGCAGTTTGCGTGAGAGGCTTGCTGCGTTCTGCCTGCCTGTGTCCTGGAAATCTGTGCAGGGTCGTTTTACGTAAAGATGTACTGGTGTGAGCAGATGGAGATGG
>PVHP010046581.1:0-13230 GCA_004024765.1 Zapus hudsonius | reverse complement strand
TTAATTACTTTGTCTACATTCACTTTTTTATTTTCGGGCAGAGAGAGAGAGAAAAAAAAGGGAAATAGAGAGAGAGAGAGAGAGAGAGAGAGAGAGAGAGAGAGAGAGAGAGAGAGAGAGAGAGAGAGAGAGAGAAAGGGCATGCCAGGGCTGCTTGCCTCTGTAAACCAACTCCAGAGGAAGGCTCCACTTTGGGCATCTGACTTTACGTGGGTACTGGAGAATCAAACCCAGGCCTTGAGGCTTTGCAAGCAAGTGCTTTTAATCACTGAGTCATTTCTTTTTAAGAACTCATTTTAGAAGAGTAATAATTACTGAACTTACAACATATGAGAATTCTTCAAAAATCTGTAAATGACATTGAGGGAGTCAATCAAAGTAAATTTACTAAAATAGAACATTTCCATTAAACTCAGGATCCAAAATAGACAGCAGACTGAACTTGGATCACCTTTCAATCATGTGTCATCTGTCACAATGTTTGTTAATACACAGTTCTGTAGGGTTAGTTCCTCTCTTCCCATTAGTGGTCTCTTTTCAACTTTTAATGTTCTTTACAACCTTCATGTAGTTGATTAATCATATAAATTAGATATAATGATCTAATGGGCTCCTATTTACACTGAATATGATGTTTTTCCAAGATACATAATGATATGTAGTTGTATCCAAGACTTATTTTTGAGGGAAAACTATTGTCTGCTAAACAGTATGCAGTCTGCCATAAATAAATGAGATTTACAGTATGTATTTCATACACTATTTGCTTTAGTATACTAGTTTATTAACTATAAATTATTCTATCCATATTTTATTGTGATTTTTTGAAGTAGTATTGCATGTTACCTTTAATGTCTTGCTATTTTTTTGGGTTCAAAATCTCTGTGCAAACAGAATCCTGTTTAAAATTTACAGTATGATATTGAGTGCAAATAGATTGTTTCATTAATGTACTTTCTAGTTGAAATTCTAGTATGAAATACATGGGAAGAGAATCAAAAGAAAAAAATAAAATGAATTACTTTTGTCTTTCACTTGATTCATACATGAATATCCTATTGTGTGGAGGAATAAATGTCAGAAAAATGATAGGCTGGGCTACTATAAATGAGAGTTCAATAGAACAGAAGAGAGCCTATCATCTTTATCATACTCAGAATGGAAAATCCTGGTGACTGAATGCAGTTTCTCATTTTAATATCTGCCTTTCCTTTGTTGAGAGTGATGGCTCTCTTCCAACTGGCTTACATTTCTCTTTTGTCTTATCCTCATTTTTTTCATTCATAAATATTTTACATAAATGAAATTGATATGAAATATAGAGATATAAATTTATAAATGTGTCACATATGTACATATAATCAGAAATCTATTCATGTATAAAGGACATTTTCCATGATTTAAAGCTTTCAAATGTGCTAGGAATTGTGTTCTGTGCTTGAGGCAGCATCAGAGAGGTCTGTGCTCATGGAAGCTCCTCTCTCACAAGGACTTTTGCTTGCCTAATCCACAGCCTGATATCGTTAGGCATGAGGATGCTTCTTTCCTTTTTGAAATTGTGAGACATCAAGTATCTTTTGTGCTTCTGTTTCAGGTCTGTCTGTATCTACTGCCTAGCACACCAGCATCTCAGTGTTCAGATCATCAGCTCTTTGCCAGTGCACATGATCATTTACTGTCCATGCACAAACACTGGCTCTAACTGCCTCTACTTTCACATGCAATACCAAAGTTGGCCTCAGCTATCAGCAGAAAATGCACTTTCAGAACTCTATTCTTTGAATAGCTACAAAAGTAATTACAGTGTTTCTCTGGTGAGCAGTCATACAATGAGGGAATGAACTCTCAACATTATATTACTGAAGTAGAGGGTTAAAAAACTTCTCTCTAAGACATAGTAGTTTGAAACTGTCAGATTTCTTTAAGTCATCTGTGACAGGAAACTACCTGGTTTTGAGAGATAGAGTCCGCACAGGTATAACTATGTCAAGCACACATAATTACATTACTTTATGGAAAAAAATGTATAATGGTATTCTTGCCTAAACTTTCATTACCATTGCTTTTGTATAGTTAATTCATTGGGGTAGCCAGTCTTTCAACAAGTATATACTTTCCATTTGAATACCTGAAATCTACATTTGAATATATATATATACAAATTATATATATATATATATATATATATATATATATATATATATATATATATATATATATATATATTTCTTGCACTAATTTTTTACAGCAAGGGTATTTCCCTCTTGTTATCCATTTTTGAATAAGAGGAGTCCATTGTTGGGAGAAATGGATGTTAATTAATCATACTCTAGCAAGGCTTTTTTATTGTGTAGCTTGATTTTATTTGAAAAGCACAAGTGAGGTCCAGGCGGAGCAAGAGTGAACAATGTGAACAAAGCTTATTGTTTATGACAGTATTGAACACTTATGTAAAGCCATCTGAATGTGTCAGTATGTTTTTTGTTGGTACCATTTAATGGTTGATTAAAGCTGTCAGAATAGCATTCAAATTAAATGCCGAGGGAGATCAGTTAGCAATGGAAAAGCCTGTGCAGTCAACCAGCACTCAGCTGCTACAGAAGCAAGAGTACTCATTATGTGAATCCTAACTGAAACTCAGATATGTTATTTTTAATATGAATGTTCAATGAATATATATATATATATATGTAAAGCAAATATCATATTAGAGCTATAAACTAGCTTTTAACTTTTGGACAAAAAAATTTAGTACAAAAAGGGAACTTATGTCTCTTGACTAATTCCTAAATAATGAAAAGTGAAACTTTTAACAGAAAAGGAGGTTAAACCAGGCATGGAGGTGCACATCTTTAATCCCAGTGCTTGGGAGGCAGAGGTAGGAGGATCACCTGCTGTGAGTTCTAAGCCACCCTGAGACTACATAATGAATTCTAGGTCAGCCTATGCAAGAGCGAGACTGTACCTTGAAAAATCAATAAAAAATGAAGTGAAAGTTAATAAATTAAAAAATCAAATCACCTGTAATTCTCAGATGATTTTAAAAATTTTCATTCAAAATTATTAAAAAATTTCTTTCTTTTTAGTTTATCTTCAAAACTAAGTAAGTTTCCATGGAATGTGGTAACAATACACTCAAATTTTAAATCACTGAATCAAGTGTTTAAAAGGACTTTAATATTGGAATGAATCCTTCTTTCACAAAACCTAGAACTTGAACAAGTAGTGCCCTGACCCAATATTCCCTTAAAACACAGATAAGTGTAGGAGTTCTTTAGAACAATGGATTGTTTTTCTACAATGGAAGGAAAAGGGCTGCTTAAATTTGAGAGATTGCCTCCAGGGAGCAAAGTATTTTTTGGATCTTAGAGATAGTTTCTAGTCATAGATGAATGCCTTCACCCAATATCAAATCCATTGTTAATCTAGATGAGTTTATAAGTCTTTTTTATACCTGAAGAATTGTAAACATACACATATACTCACATTTAGTATCAAGTTGCCTAAATTTATCATAGTTTTCTCTAGTTGTTCTTGAAGGTCAACTAGTATATATTTCCTTTTTCTTTTATATTATTCTCCTTTTCCCTTTATTGGAAGTGACTTTAAAAGTCTGTGCTCCCTTGAGATAACCCACAGAATATTCATATATGTGCTTACCATATTATTCTAAGGCATTCTTTGGTAACGGAACCTCACAATTTTTAATTAGTTGAAATGTCTATTGAAAGAAGAGATGAAAGGGAGAGAGGATGGAGTAGAAGGGAATAGGGAAAAGACAGGGAGGTGAGGTGATTATGATCAAAGTAAATTTTTGTATATGTAAAAATGTCAAAAAAATATATGTGGGGAAGGAAAGATTCAGTGGAAGGGGACTGTGAGAGAGAAAAATGAGGGTGGTGAGAGGTGACCGTGATAATGGTATGTTGTATATGTGAATGGATGTTGCCAATAAAAAGTTTCTCTTTTTAAAGTTCATTATGCCTCTGGAAGGGGAAATTGGAGAATAGCTTATAGATACAACAATCAGCACCCAGTAAGCATATTGCGAATCCTGGAAAGAAAGCCAGAGAAGCAAGCTCTGAGTTCTACTGTTAGTCACTGCCTAAGTCTATTCCTGCCTTTGAGCCATGTAAGTGTGGGATACACTCACGGTAGTGCCCTTACAGACAGATTCTCTGATGAAGATTTTGAGTTGATGTACAAAAGAACATTCAAAGCTAGAATGTAATCAAACGAGAATATGTGCTTCTTTACAATATGGAGCAATGATTCCTGGGAAGCTTTCAAACTACTGATATAAAAATTAGGATACTAAGTTTGCATTTGATTTTAAAAATTTAGAAAATATTAAATTAAAATTTCCAGAGCAATAATGAAATGGTACCAAAATTTATAGCTAAAACTCTTATAGATAAATTAATTTTTATTGTAAATGATTTTAAATATTCCAAGCTAAAGAAGAAAAGGAAGAAGAACAGACACTAGGCAAGGGGTGTATTTAAAGGAAATAAATGAAAAAATATAAATCTTAAAGTGAAATGTATTAATATCTAATGAAATAATATAATAAAAGTGTCATTTCATAAGAAAGACATAATAAATTGTAGTGGTTACAATATTTAAGACAACACACTGGACTAAAGCTTAGTCATCAAGACATTTTATAGAATTAAAATCATTTGGCCTTCATTATGAACTCTAAGCATAATTGTGAGAGATAAAAATGTAAATGACTTAAAAGATCATTTCTTTTTCAAAATTAAAGACGAAAACTATTATTTATGTGTCAGAAAATGAATTCAAAAAGGAAAATAGAAGGTATTTTGAAAGCAATAATGGGAGGGACCTGTGCCTTGGGGTGCCAGTGTGTTGGGACAAGTACATTCCAGGCAAATGAGGTGCCCAGCTTGTTAGGAGCCTGTGCACCTAGAAGTGTGAGGGGCATTGGTCGTTTGGGATCTGTGGGCTTAGGGTGCCAGCATTTTTGGGTACTTTGTACAGAAGGCTGATGAGGGGCATGGTGTGTTTGGGTTCTGTGTGTTCAGGGAGCCAGCTGTTAGGGGCTTTGTGCTCTAGGTAGGAGAGGGACACAGTTTGTTTGGGGCCTGTGTGCCTACTCAGTGCTGCCTACTTATAACCACAGCTCTCATATCAGACACCAGCCCAGAGCTGCTGGCACACTTGGAACCACAACCTGCTCATCCGTGGATACAATGCTATACCATTGCAATCTGGCTCAAACCCAAAGCAGAACACTCATTGAAGATCCTATTTGGCCACTGTTTGTTTCCTCCTTAAGAAAGTGAGACTTTCACACCAAGATGTGTAGTGCTCAATGCAAAAAGAACACAGAACAACAACCTGAGACATCTACACCAAGATTACCTAGTCCCAAAATGGAAATAACCAATGAAAATATAGAGAAGACAACAGAAATACAATCAAAAAATGAATGCACAATAAGTTTAGTTCATAAAGTCAATGAGACCCTGACCAAGAAAATTAATGATCTGGAGGCAAAAAATCAACACAATTTAAGATCTGGAAGACAGAATAGAAGAAATTGATTAGGAGTCCAAAATTTTTGATAAATTCAGAAAATCATGCAAATAGAATATGAGAGAATTGTGAGATACCCTGAAATGATAAAAAATGTTAACAACTCTTTACATACAAAGACAATCCTATCAGAGTTACCATAGGTTTTTTTTTCAATGGAAACCATAAACAAGAAGTTTTTGGAGTAGAAGTGTACTCCAAAGATTAAAAAAAAAAGAAAACAAAACAAAAAAACAAAAAACAAAACAAAACAAAACAAAAAAAAAAAAACTCTGGCTTCCAACCCAAGCTACTGTACATAGCAAAAGTGTCCCTCATGAGAAGAATGTGTATTCTGTAGAAATGAGTTGCAACATTCTGTATATGTCTGTTAATTTTAACTGATCTATAGTGTTGTTAAGATCTACCATTTCCCTATTGATTTTCTGCTTGGATGACTCAAAATTTGAAGATAGTGGGGAACTGAAGTCCCCTACTCTGATCTTATCATGGTTTATTAATGATTTGTTGAAAGCCGTTTTGCTTTATGATCCATTGTTCTAGAGCACTCCTACACTTCTCTGTGTTTTAAGGGAATATTGAATCAGTGCATTACTTATTCAAGTTCTAGGTCTTGTATACAAATAATTCATTCCAATAGTAAAGTCCTTTTAAACATAGAAAACTTTCCATAATAAAAGCCAGCATGATGAACACAAAGCCAAACCTTCAGGAAATATTCCACACAGAAGTGTCAAGCAACCAACCTCAAGAGCCTACATGAGGCTGAACATGATAACAAAACTAGAGCACGAATGAAAAATTACAAAGCAAAAAACTCTACAAAACCTTCAGCGTGGTAGGGATTAAATCAAACCTGAATTCTGAGCTATTCATGACTCCAACCCCATGATCCAGTACACCTACCTAGGAGGGCCCCCAGTGGGTTGGGGACAGGGAGGAGAGAAATGGGAGTACCATCATAAGATTTGCTCATACAATGTATCTAATTAAGGATAATAAAGATAAAAAGTATAACTTTAATATTAATGGATTTAACTCACCCATAAAAAGACTCAAGTTAATAGGCAGGATTAGAAAATTAGATTCTTCCATCTGCTGCCTTCAAGAAACCCACTTCACCAGTCACTAAAGATGGACACTTTTTCAAGGTAAAAGGATGAAAAATGATTTTCTAAGCAAATGGAATAAATAAACAAGTGGGTGTGGCTATATTAATATTTGACAAAATAGACTTCAAACCAAAAGTAATTAAAAAGGAAAAAGAAGTCTACTTTTTCTCAAGAGGATGACCCCATGAGAGCATATCAAAATCATAAATATATACACAGCAAAAATAGATACAACACATCTTATAAAGCAAAACTTAGCTTTCAACAAATCAGAAATAAACCATGATATGATCAGAAAAGTGGACTTCAATACCCCATTATCTTTAAAAGATAGATCATCCAAGCAGAAAATCAACAGGGAAATGGTAGAAGGTAAAACCACCATAAATCAAGTAAAACTAACAGACATATAAACAGAATATTACACCTCAGTTCTACAGAATACACATTCTTCTCAGCAGCCATGGAAACTACTTCAAAATAGATCACATATTAGGACATAAAACATGACTATATAAATTCATAAAAATCAATGTAATTCCCAGCATTGTATCAGACTAAATGTGTTAAAGCTAGAAGTTAACAAGAGAAATAAGAGAAACTACACCCCCTCCCGGAGACTGAAAAACATGCTATTGAACAATGAATTGGTTGTGGAGGTAATCAAATATTGAACTGAGTGATAACAATAACACAACATACCAAAACTTATGGGATACAATAAAGGCAGTAATAAGGGGAAATTTAATTTTGATAAATGTCTTCATAATGAAGATCAAGATATCTGAAATTAATATCCAACCATCCACCAAAAAGTATTGGAGAAACAAGAACAATCCAAACCTAAGTGTTCCAGACAGAAAGAAATAATCAAGATCAGAACTGAAATTAATGAATTAGAAACTAAGAAAACAAGGAAATTGTTGAAACAATGAGCTTGTCCTTTGAGAAACCAAATCACATTATTGATAAACCCCTAGACAATTTGATCAAATACCAGATGCCTGTGCCAGTTTTTGTGACAGGCTTACATTGGTGGCTCGGGAGTTTAATGCCAGGCTGGCAGTTTTGAAAACATAGTCCTTAACCATCAAGCAAGCTTGCCAGCCTGTTATATAGTAGTCTTGACCAGTGTAAAGTAATGGTTAAAGAGAATTTATTACTTTGGAAAATAATAGAGATTAAATCACTGCTGGGCAGTAAACTGAATGCACTTGAATTAAAAGTAAGTGGAGAATGGTGATGATAAGAGCAAGAATAGAAATAGTATAAAGGTAAGCAAGAGGCAACTAATACATCTACAAACTTGATTATTGAAAATCACCACTTTGTTTAATATCCTAGCTTCATTGAATGAAGTGCAAATTACTAATTTTAGGAATTAAAGAGGGCTATCACTGTAGATCCCATGCCCATAAAAAGAATAATATAACATATGGCAAAAATAGAATAGAACAAAATGAAAGGAAAAAGTTCCTAGAAAAACTACAATTTTTTAAAAAATATTATTTATTGAGTAGAAACTTTGTATGAACAAATCATGGGTTGGTACCACCATTTCCCTCCTCCCTTCCCCATTTCACTGAGGGTCCTCCTCATTGGGATTGCTGGAATGTTCCATGGGGTTGTGATTTATGAATTGTTCCAGCATCAGTCAGTCATTGTGGGGGTGGGTAATGCCTCGGCATATTCCCATCCATTTTGGCTCTTATATTCTTTCTGCCATCTCTTCTGCAAAATGAGAAACTACAACTTAATGGAAAAAGTGAAAATATACTTTTATAGTTACTACATATTTTAACATTCAATAAAAATATGTGACAAGTTTAAGCAGCAATGTTTTTTTCTGTTTATTAAAGCTGAATTGATATAAAATCAGATGATTTTTTAAAAATTTCTACCATGGGCTAGTATAGTTATATAACCTGAATTAATTTAATTAATAGTTTACTATTTAAGGGAAACAATAGTGATATTTAATTTTCTTAAATCATCAAGTTGAAGTTAGATAAGTGTGTGTGTGTGTGTGTGTGTGTGTGTGTGTGTGTGTGTGTGTGTGTGTGTGTGTACTAAAATACAGCAGAAAACAATTCAAGTTATCAGGTGAGATCTTAGGCTGTTTTTGAATAAGGATGCAAACAAATATATGAATTTATTAAAATTAAGACTACTGGAAATTTATTGTACTAATCTTGGCTTGACTTCTGTCCTTTTAAAATTTCAGACTAAAAGAATTTAAAGAATTTAGGTGAATTACATCTAGACTAGGTAAATATTCTTGGTTTGCATATAGGCAGATGCAAAAGTTTTTTTAAGGAAATTATTACTGTGGAACCTTTATATACTAACATAATTCTATCCTGAGAATAAGAAGCATAAGGGTCCAAAGACACTGTATTCTGTGGTGGTAAATTTATTCTTATGTTCAGAATTCCATCAAGCTTTTATCTTTTGTATTAAAACAGCAAAATTATAGGATAACATCTTATATATCTTTCTGGCCATTTCATTTCCTAACAAGAATTATAGAAGAATTAGCATATTAATAAAAAATTTGATTCCTAATTGCATCTTTATGTTTTAAAAATTCACATAGTCTCAATATTTTCCAAATGAATAAAAAAATTAAGTTGCATGAAAAAATAGTAAATGTCACAAACATCTAAATATTATTGAAACATAGATATGTAAATATTATTGATAACATCTAAATCCTAGTTTAGGTGAGTTCTTTCCTAATATACTTTTTTATTTGATCTTATTTAACTTATTCATTTTGCACATACCAGGAGTGCTGGGTACAGATTAGATGGCTATTTTCAAAGGCAACTGCAGTATTTGACTGATGATGGTCAAATAACAGAATTATCATAAATATGCATGGTCCAGATGACAATGAGCATTTTTTTCAATGAGATAACTATGCAACTCTGCAGTTTATTCTGAATTTTTAAGTGGACATCTGAAGGGCATTTATTATTATGGGTAACCTGGAATTCTGAAGATACAAGTAAGCACAATCTGTTATATTTTAGTAGAAGCTAATACCCAAATTACATTAATTCAAGCATCTTAGACTTTATTCATATTTTGTATGTAACTATCCCTGAATGAGGTTCTGGGAACATGAAATATCTGTGATTGGACCTTGCCTAAACAAGCCTGTAATATTGAGGGGAAGACATGTGAATTTATATAAGGACTTATTTCCTTTATTATTTTGCCAAACCTTGACAGTAATCAAATATTAGGAGGCCTCTTTTATGAACTGACTCATATTCCTATCCCCCAAGTATGTTTTCTTGTTTTAGAATATCAAAGCCAATGAAATCTTACCTCACAACTTCCTAAACATTTATTTAAATGATCAAAAAGGTTTACTAAAATGCAATTCTGTTGCTACCATGATGCAATATCCAATCTTTGTTATTATCTATGAAGATTATTGTAATAACTGTCTTTAACATTCATGGGATTTTTTGAAACTTACAAATTTCTTCCATTTCCTCCTATGTATTTAATCATCTAGGCACCTGTATATCTAATTATGCATGCATCTATGATCTACAAAAATGTATATATACAATATACATTTGTTTTCTTATCATATTTAGTATCTCAAAAGCATGTAATTTTTTAATGTATTCTTCAATATTTCCAATCTTGTTGATAATGTATTTTGAAAGTAATCCTTTCCAATTACCTTCAGTTGTCTCCTGATTCCCATGCCCCCTCCATTGTTGACTTCTTTCTGAAGTCACATGTCTATTTTGATGTGTTTTCTTGTCCCTCTGTCATCTTACATGTTAAAAAGTTGATGAACTAACATTGTGTAGCTGCTGAGGGAGACATGAATGCAATGGCTACTTCGTGAGATAAAGAGAGCATTCCAAAGCACTCCTCCCTTCTTTTGAGTTTTATACTCTGCCTGGAATTCGTGATGTTCCCTGAGTCTCAGAGTGTTGGAGAGATGTTTCATCTAGCAATGAGCACTCAATAGCTGCTTATGCTCAGGATATTGATTTGGTTTTAATCTTCGTGGTAGTCATTGCTGTTTTAAAAAGTAACTTCTGTGTTTAAAAGTGAGGATAAACAAAAATATTTAGAAGGGAATTTGATGCACACAACTCATCCATTTAGTCAAATAAATCCTTGCCCTCTAGGAACACTGACTTTCTTAGCCACAGACTTTTTACTGGTTTTCAACAACAGGTATGAGAACCCTTGCATGGAGTGGGCCTCAAATCAAGCAGATAACAGTTGGTTACCTCCATAGAGGTCATGCTAGTATTGCATCAGTGGAGGGAAGTTAGGTTATTTATTTGAGATCTCTCTGTTGTTGTTATGAAGGCACTGAGTGCTATAAATTTTTCCCTCATGAATGCCTTCATTGTGTCCCATAAGTTTTGGCATATTTTATTTTTGTTATTGTTTAGATCAAGAAAGTTTTCAATTTCCTTTTAAATTTCTTGAACAAAGTATTCATTGTTCTGTAGCATATTGTTAAGTCTCCAATTGTTGTTCTATTTTCTGTTTATTCTCCCATTGTTTATTTCCAGCTTTAGTGCATTGTGGTCTGAAATGATACTGGGAGTTACCTCAATTTTCTTGAAATCATTGAGGTTAGTTTTATGGACTAATATGTGTCTATTTTGGAGAATGTTCCAAGAGCTGCTTAGAAGAATGGATATTCAGTAGACTTGGGATGGAGTGCTCCATATTTGTCTGTTAGGTCTAGTTGATCTATGATGTTGTTGATCATTCTGATCCTCTGTTTGGATGATCCATTTAAAGATGATAGTGGTGTATTGAAGTCTTCAAGTATGATGGAGTTAGAGTTTATTTTTAATTTGTTTTCCAATATGTTTTGCTGTATGAAATGTGGTGCACCTGTGTTTGGTGCATACACATTTATGATAGTGATATCCTCTTGTGGAATTGTTCCCTTTATGAGTCTTTCTTTTTGATTTTTGATTTAAAGTCTATTTTGTCTGATATTAATGTAGCCTCACCTGCTTGTTTTAATGCTTCCATTTGCTTGAAAGATGAGTTTCCATCCATTTCCTCTTAGGCGGTTTCTGTCTTTAGAGGTTTCGTTTTTCTGACCCATCCTGCTAGCCTGTGTCTTTTTATGAAAAAGTTAAGACCATTAGGATTCAGTTATAATTATGAGGCATAATTTAATCCCTGTCATGGTGAAGTGCTTATGGAATTTGATGTCTCTTATGTTGTTTTGATCCTCTGTACCTTGTTATCATGGCTGACCTCTAGAAGGGACTTGGGGTTGGTTGTTCAACTCTTCTGTGTGCAGTATTTCATGGAGTATTCTCTGTAGGTTTGGTGTTAATGTATTTTTAGAGCTGGCTTTTATCATGAAATGTTTTCATTTCTACTTCTATTATAAGGGATACTTTCACTGGTACATTAGTTTAGGTTGAAAGCCATAATGGTTTAGGCTTTGAAGTACTCCATTCCAAGCCCTTCTTGCTTTCATGGTTTCCATGGAGAAATCTGATGTAATTCTGTTGGGTATTCCTTTATATGTGATTATTTGTTTTTCTCATACTACTTTTAGAACCCTCTCTTTGCTTTCAGTATTTAGGGTTTTTTCTATGATGTCTCTTGGAGAGTATCTTCTTTGGTTCTGAGTATTTGGTGTTCTTTGTGCTTCCTGGAGCTGAATGGAACTCTTTTTTGAAAGAATGGGGAAATTTTCTTCAATATTTTTCTATAATATGTTCTCTATGCCTTTGGCCTGGATTTCTTGCTGCTCTGGCATCCCCATGATCCAGAGGTTTGGTCACTTAAGGGTGTCCAAAAGTTCCATCATATTTTGTTCTCATGCTTTTTGGACTTATCCAAGTTTTTATTATCCCAATCTATTTCTTCTGCTTTGTCTTCCATGCCTTAGGTTCTCTCTTCCAGCTAAGTTACTCTGGTAGTGAGGGATTCTCGGGGTATTTTTAATATTTCCATTTGATTTTGATTTTTCAGTACAGCTTTTTTTTTCATTGACTCCATCTCTTTGTTGAGTTGAATTTTCATTTCAAATTTTAACTTACTTAATGCTTCCTGATAATTATTTTTATATTTGATTATCTCTTTGCTTACTTTGGCCATCGGATTCTTGAGCTTCTCTGATTGCTGGTTTGTTGTTAGCTCATTTACTGTTCTACTAAAGTCTGCCTGTTTTTCCTCAATTGTGTTAAGCCTGGTGGTGCTGCTTTGAGCTGATTCTGCACATTTTCACTCATAAAATCAATTTTTACTTCAATTTCCATTAATAATCTGATTATAGAGTCCATGCAGTTATGTACTGAGCATGTTTTAACCCTTCCTGGGATTGCATCTGTATTATTTGTTTCATCTTTTGTTGCATCTGTATTCTGTATTTCATATTTTCTTTGGGGACTTCCAAAGTGGAGTTAGGTGAGCTTGGTTTGGGGCACTCAACTTGTGTGTTCTTTTTGTGTTGTTCTATACCCACTTCCAGATGAGAGATTGATTTTTCAGGAACCTCAGCAGGAGTGGTGCCTACCCACAAGTTTGGCATGGA
>PVHP010046580.1:0-13299 GCA_004024765.1 Zapus hudsonius | reverse complement strand
GTTCAAGTGCACAATGGTGAATATAGGGATACAGGCAGACACCAGAGCCTCTGTGCTAGAGTGGACATCGGTCTGCTTTTTCTCAAGGGTAAATTGCAGCATAGAACCATGCTTTTAAAAAGAAAATTCATTTAAAAATATTTATTGATTTATAAGCAGAGAGAGAGAGAGAGAGAGAGAGAGAGAGAGAGAGAGAGAGAGAGAGAGTGAGTATGGGGGCACCAGGGCCTGTAGCTGCTGCAGACAAAATCCAGATGCATGGGCCACTTTGTGCATCTGGTTTATGTGGGTACTGGGGAATTGAACCCAGGTTCTTAGGCACTGGAGGCAAGTGCCTGAACTACTGAACCATCTCTCCAGCTCCATGAAAAAAATTAAAAATATTATGTATTTATATGAAAGCAGAGAGAAAGAGAAGAGAGAGAGAGAGAAGAGAGAGAGAGAGAGAATGGGCATGCCGGGGCCTCCAGCCACTGTAAACAAACTCCAGATGCATGCACCACTTTGTGGATCTGGCTTTACATGGGTACTGGGGAATCAAACCCAGGACGTTAGGCTTTGCAGACAAATGCCTTAACCAATAAACCATCTCTCCAGCCTACTCATGCTATGTAAAGTAAACAGCTTTATTGAAATATAAATTCACTTAGTGAAAATAAAAAGAATTTAAACATAGAATTTTACAACCATCATCACAATTAATTTTGAAAACATTTCTACTACCCATCAAAAAACAACAACAACAACAACAACAAAAACCCCAAAAAACAAAAAACAAAAAAAGAAAAAGTCATACCAGGTGTGGTGGTGGCACACGCCTTTAATCCCAGCACTCAGGAGGCAGAGGTAGGAGGATCGCTGTGAGTTTGAGGCCAGCCTGGGGCTACATAGTGAATTCCAGGTCAGCCTGGGCTAGAGTGAGACTCTATCTCTAACTCCTCCCCCCAAAAAAGTCATTTCCAGTTTAGAACTTTCCCTTTTCTCAGTCCAGAAACCTATAACTGCTGGGGAGCAAAATGATATTCTTATTTTGATTTGTTATTCAATGCCTCATCCTCTAATTCAAGGAATACATTTTATATATATATATATATGTATATATATATATACACATACATATATATTGCAAACAGAGAGATGGAAGAGAGACAGAGAGAATGGGCACACCAGGGCCTCCAGCCACTGCAAACCAACTCCAGATGCATGTGCCATTTTTTTGCATCTGGTTTTATATGGGTACTAGGGAACTGAGCCTGGGTCGGTAGGCTTTGAAGGCAAGTGCCTTAACTGCTGAGCCCTCTCTCCAGCCTGAGAATAAAATTTTTTAAATATTATTTATTTGCAAGCAGAGAGAGAGAGAGAAGAGAGACAAAGAGAGAATGGATGCAACAGGGCCCCTAACCACTGCAAATGAACTCCAGATGCACGCGCCACTTTGTTTATCCGGCTTTACGGGGCACCGAGGCATCCAACTCTGTCAGGCTTTGCAGGCAAGTACCTTAACCACTGAGCAGTTTCTCCAGCCCCACCCATGCTTTTTGACTCTCTAACTCTTCTAGAAATTTACTCTAAGAGAAAAAGGAACACTATGCAGGGGTTCACTCAAGTATACTTAAAATATTATCTAACTCTCTTGTCAATAGAAAATTAATAAGTCCAGGGCATGGTTGCATATACCTATAATCCCAGCACTTGGGAGGGAGACGCAGAAGGAGCCAGCCTTGAGTTATAGAGCAAGTTCAAGGCCAACCTGGGATACATGAGATCCTGCCACAAAAAAATAATAAAAATAAAGCCGGGTGTGGTGGCGCACGCCTTCAATCCCAGCACTCGGGAGGCAGAGGTAGGAGGATTGCCTTGAGTTCGAGGCCACCCTGAGACTACATAGTGAATTCCAGGTCAGCCTGGACTAGAGCAAGACCCTACCTCGAAAAACCAAAATAAATAAATAAATAAATAAAAATAGTTAAATAAAATGTGATATGTCTATACAATGGAATACAGGCAACTACTAAAAATTATGTAATGAGCAGGCATTTATTAACGTATAATTATCACAAATGATAAAATCTGGGTGAAGCCAGGTGTGACGGCACACTCCTGGAATCTCACGATTTGGAAAAGCTAAGACCATGAGTTCAAGGCCAGCGTGGGTTACACAAGACACTGACAAAACAAAACAGAAAACCAACCAAACAAAAAGTTGGCTGAGATAAAAATGAGCTCAAAGTCACGACTCTACGCACAGAAAAGTCTAAAGTTAATGCATATTGACTACAAAGTGTGTTGTAGACAACCATAAATATTTCTTTTGCCCTTATTTTTGTAATGACACAGAAGAAACAGCAAAATTATAGAAAACAACTTTTTAGTAAGGAAAAAAGCATAGCAAATTGTTACGAAAGAAATAATAGAAACCAAAGAGATTTCTCCAAACTGAAATATTCTCTCCTAAAGAGAGAAAGGAGGCTCTGATTCAGGAAGTCAGGTCTTGGAGACCTAAAACTTAAAGGTCACAAACCTCTCTCCAAGGTTATGTCAGTCAGGAACTGAAGCATTTCTTCCTGGGGGTGGGGACAGGCTGGAGACTCCAGGCTAGCCCAGGGCCTGCAGCCTGTGAGTGTGCTGGAGACTCCAGGCTAGCCCAGGGCCTGCAGCCTGTGCAGTGTGCTGGAGACTCCAGGCTAGCCCAGGGTCTAGCCTATGCAGTGTGCTCCAGAGACGAAGCAGTCACCACCTGCACTGCGGTGGGCTTTGCAGCCATGCAGGTGCCTTTGAGTGACTCGTGCTGCACTAAGTAACCCTCACCCAATAAACTCGCTGGTTCACCAAACCTGGCTTGGTATAATCTTTCTTCGGTGTATCATCTTGTGACTCAGTTTCCAAAGGGGTGAATGTGATGAAAGACATTTAACCAAGAAACCAGACCCAGATGATACTCTAAAACACGCTATTTCTATTTATTTCTTTTGCTGTTTCTACTGCACCAGCTTTACCAGGGTGACATCATGACCCTGCATCTCCTCCCTATCGATGCGGCTGCACCTGCTGTTGGCTGGTAAGTGTAGCCAGAGGCACAAACGGCTTTCTCTTCTACATCTGTACTTTCTTTCTTTTTAAAAAGTTTATTATTTATTTATTTGAGAGAGAGAGAGAGAGAGAGAGAGAGAGAGAGAAGGGGCAGATAAGAGAGAGGGAATGGGCACGCTAGAGCCTCTAGTCACTGCCAACAAACTCCAGAACAAGAGTGTCACTTGCGCATCTGATTGTACATGGGTCCTGAGGAGTTGAACCTGGGTCCTTAGGCTTTGCAGGCAAGTGCCTTAGCTGCTGAGCCATCGCTCCAGCTCATTTGTACTTTCTTTTTTATTTTATATTATTTTTTTTTGGTTCTTCGAGGAGGGTCTCGCTCTAGTCCAGGCTGACCTGGAATTCACTATGTAGTCTCAGGCTGGCCTTGAACTCATGGCAATCCTCCTACCTCTGCCTCCCTAGTGCTGGGATTAAAGACGTGCGCCACCATGCCCAGCTTGTACTTTCTTATCACTGATTGGTTGCTGAAAATTTTTCAGTTTGTGTCCCAAAATCAAATAATCTTAGAAATTTGTAAAGAATTCAAGATGATGTCAGCCTGCCTGTTATATTTGTCTATAAAACCCCCGAGCTGTCAGAGCTCAGTACTCAGGCTTTGAAGTTATTCCCGAGTCCATGTCAACATGAATAAATTTTCTGGTTCCCCACTCTACCTCTGGTGCTGTCTCTGTGTGACTCAGTTTCCAGTCGTCTGTGCCCTAGCTGGGGTGCAATGATGGGTATTTCCATCACCCCAGGGGGAAATGTTTCCCATGACATTAGTGAAAGATGTTTTGAGTTCTCAGACTTATCATTACGACCGGAAAAACAAAAGGAAAATTTGAGCAGAGATACAGGCCATGGAAAGCTAGGTCTCCACACTGGCTAGTGGCTTGGATGTGTGTACTGTAAGGAACAAGTTTTGAGGTGAGTTTGAAAGAAAGAAATTGCTAGAACTCTCAAGGACAAGGAGCAGGCTTTATTCCAGGTGTAATGTTTTTACACCTCAGGTTCCAAGGGCACTGTGATCCTGGAAACAAGAGTGCACACGTGCCCAGGAGGTTTGGGGGGCATGGGGAGGGGGAGGGACATTTTAGTTGCAAAATGAGGAAGGGGAAGTGGAGGCGTGGGAGGTGCCAGGCAGCAGGTGGCTTGTTGGAGGGGCAGCTGGTTGACTCAGGGCAGACTGTCTGCACTCTGCCATCTCCAGGCAAACCCCCTGCATCTGTCTGTCCAGGGTCGGCCTGGAACTTCTTCATGTACCGTTGTCCAGGGACTGAAGGAAAAGGTAAGTTTGGGGGGGGGAGGATCAGGGCACTTTCACAACTGTTTCATCCTGGGTTTTGTTTTGTTTTCTGAATGAGAATGAGGACTGTAGAATGAAATTCAGGAAAGAAGGAGACTCCTAGGCCAGTGATTATACAAAACCATTTCTATTAGGTGACTTCACCGCAGCCTCCTTTTCAATTATAGCCAAGCAAAGTAGGTCAAGAAATTAAGGTCAGGATTCCTGAGACAAGCTAGGTGTGAGGGCTGACATTTTTAATCCCAGCACTCAGGAGGATTGCTGTGTGTTAGAGGCTAGCTCGGGCTACAGAGTGAGTTCCAGGTCAGCCTAGGCTAGAGCACGATCCCGCCTCAAAACATTACAAAACCAACAAGCAAAAACACCCCCCAATAATTCCCAAGATAATGAATTAACAGATCACCTGTCAAATTCTCTACCTTTCTGTGTTTCCAGAATGGATAAGGAAGAAATCCAGATTTGGTGGGATAGAGAAGAGGGGAAGACAAGAGATGGAGACAAGGTTGATTATGGTCCAGGAGGCCCACAAGGGCCAGGGACCCCCCCTCTTCCACTTCAGCCCAGAGCATAGGTTGGGTCTAAGATCAGGGCCAGCATCGCACAGGGCTGTGAGCCCGCATCGGAGGAAGGCAGGGTGAAGGAAGAGATCCACTCACTCCTTCCAACCTGTGTGTTTTTCTCTCTCCTACTCTACCAGGCACACAGTAAGAAGTGAGTTCAGGGGAAACATGTAGCTCAGTTACCTAGCACATAGGAGGCCCTTGGTTCCATCCCTGGCCTAAAACAACAAAAATGAAATACAATTAAAAATGCTGTGAGATTGGTAATATCAAAAGGCTGATGATTAACATCAATCGAGCAATCACTGAGGTAGAGCCTTATTAATATTGTCTTAAGAGATGAGTACAACTAATTGCTTATTCGTGCAGAAAAAGCAACTCACTTATGCCCATGGAGTCAGCGAGCATCTGCCCTGGGTACTGGACAGCAGCAGACTCAGCAGCTTGCTGGCTGGAATGAACGGTCTGGGAGATACTTTGAAAACATTGTAGTGAATGATTTTGGAAATCTAGCACGGTTTTTGTTTCAGTTGGTACCTTATTAGCAGATTAAAAACCTGGATCCTGTTTTCATCTCTTTGCTGACAGTGCTGCTTATAGTTAGTTGTTCACATGTCTACGTTTTTAAGGAAGGGCACGTTATACATGGAGGACTTCAAGGTGGTTTTGCTGGTGTGTGTTTGTGGAGGTCAGAGAACACCTTCCACCTGGTCTGAAGCAGGGTCTCTCATTCTTCACCAGCACCCAAGCTTCTGGAATTCTCCAGTCTCAGCCTCCCATCCAGCCATAGGAGAACTGGGATTACAGGTAGGTATTACTGCATCCTGCTTGATGTGGATTCTGGGGATGGAACTCAGGTATTCACTTGTGCTATGCGCAAGCGCTTTGTTTACTGAGCAATCTCTTCAGCTCTAAAGGTGTTGGTTTTTAAAATCTTTGTATTTCTACAACTCTTTGCACAGAACTATCTATTCATTGTAGGTGTTTTTTAAAAAATATTTTATTATTCATTTTCAAGCAGAGAGATACAGACAGAAAGACAGAGAGAGGGCACCAGGGCCATGACCCTGTGGGTCCGGCCCATGTGGGCCCTGGGGAACTGAACCTGGGGCCCCAGGCACTGGAGGCAAGTACCCCAACTGCTAAGCCATCTCTCCAGCCCTTTTTAAATTTTTTTTTTTTTTTGGATTTTCGAGGTAGGGTCTCGCTCTAGTCCAGGCTGACTAGGACTAGACTAGGGCATGCCACCACACCCGGCTTAATTTTATTTTTTTGTAGGTTTTTTTTAAGGCTTATTGTTTTCTTCCAGATGTTGAGAATTTTTGATCTTTTAACCCAATCATGAACTGGAAAAAAAAAAACGGTGATAGATTACAGCCAGTAATCATAAGGTTGTTTGAAGATCTGTGTAGAAAACACATGTGCAGGACTGTCTCCTACAATTATAGTGGCATCTATGGGTTTTCAATTAATTAATAATTATAATATAATTAAAGAATGTAAGTAAGCTCCTGGCCAAAGAAGAGACTGGCTAAATAAATAGGATGTGATTCCTTCTGCTAGTGGAATATTATGTAGCACTGAAGAAAATGAGGTGTGCTTTTTTGTACTGACATGGAAGATCTTCAAGATATGCCAGTCAGTGGAAATAAGATACAAACTATAAAGCGCACAGTTATCAGCATAGCTTGCTCTGTATGTCGCCCAGCTGTAAAGATGGACAGAAATCTGCTTCCTACTTGCAAAGATATTTCGAGTCAGAGATGGAACTATTATTATTCACCCTGCGGTAACTTTTTTGTTGTGGTTTGTTTGCTGTTTTGAGATGGGGTCTTGCTCTGCAGCCTTAATTTGCCTAGGACTCGATAAGTCATCGAGATTGGCCTTGAATTCAAGGCAGTCCTCTCGTCTCAACCTCCCAAGGGCTGGGGTTATAGGTGTGTGCGCTACGCCCATTTTAGCTTTGGATTGTTCACACAATATTAACAATTTAAAAATTAAAATCGCAAAGCTGTGTGGAAAGATGTATGTGCTGTGTGGCATAAAGAAACAAATAGTTTGGTTACTTACGTCCTGTTCAAGTCACAAACGGATTTTTGTTTTCTTTTTTTGTTTTGTTTTCATGTTCTTGTCACTAAATGCAGGTTTCCCATGAAAATACTCTCCAACATGCATTTCTAAAATGGCTTGTTTTTGTGTGTCTTTTTATCTATGTATCTATGTATGGATGGATGTATCTATCTGTCATCTATCTATTTTTTTTTCAAGGTAGGGTCTAGCTCAAGCCCAGGCTGACCTGGAATTCACTCTGTAGTCCCAGACTGGTCTCAGTGATCCTCCTACCTCTGCCTCCCCAGTTCTGGGATCAAAGGCCACCATACCTGGCTTGTATCTTTTATTTATTTATTTGCAGTCTTGGTGATTGAACAAGTGCTCTATCACTGAGCTGCATCCATCGCACACCTTCTCTTTTAACTTTTTTACTTTGATACAGGGTCTCTCTCAGTTACCCAGGCTGGCCTTGAATTTCTGGCCCTCCTTGCCTCTGTCTCACAAGTAACCAGGATTTCAGGCCTGTACCAACAGGCCTGGTTTGCATATATGTTTTGATCATTAAAACAATCATTCTCACCATCAAACTACTTGTATGTCCAAAGGCATATTTTTCCCTAGATGGCACTTAACACAGGTAAAATAGGACCATAAAAATGCAAGCCATTCTAAGACGGGTGTCGTGGTGCAAACCTTTAATCCCAGCACTCAGGAGGCAGAGGTAGGAGGATTGCCATGAGTTCAAGGCCACCCTGAGACTACATAGTGAATTCCAGGTCAACCTGGACTAGAGCGAGACCCTACCAAGAAAAACAAACAAACAAAAAAAGTAAGCCATTCTCTAAGCAGGAACACATAAATTGAAAATAGAAATAATTTTGTCTACATCAAATTATAATCATGTTCTCTAACTTGAGCCTTATCATTTAAAAATATTTTTATTTATTTGAGAGGCACAGAGAGAGAGAGACAGGCAGACAGACAGACAGACAGACAGATGATAGATAGATACTGGGAGTATGAGCCCACCAGGGCCAACTACTACAGCCATCAAAGTCCAGACTAATGGGCCACTTTGCACATCTGTCTTTATGTGGGTACTGGAGGAATTGAACTCAGACCGGCAGGCTTTACAGACAAACACCTTTAACCACTTGTGCCTTTTTAAGCTTTTCAGACTAAAGTATTCTCTTACCACCTGAATTTCTGTCTCCCTGTACTGTTTTTATTTTATTTATTTATTTATTTATTTATTTATTTATTTATTTATTTATTTATGGTTTTTTGAGGTAGGGTCTCGCTCTAGTCCAGGCTGACCTGGAATTCACTCTGTAGTCTCAGGGTGGCCTTGAACTCAGGGCGATCCTCCCGGGTGCTGGGATTAAAGGCGTGCGCCACCACGCCCGGCTTCCCCTGTACTGTTTTGATTGTTTGTTCAAACTCGGCTTTGCGCGTGCCGAGCAAGCGCCCTGCCACCAAGCTACACTGTGAATCCCCTTCTCTCTCTTGTTCTTCTCTCTGACCCTTCCTTTCTTTCCTCCCAATCTTTTTCTTCCCTTTTTGCAAACTCGTTTCTCTTTTCTTTCATCTGTCATTTGCCCGCTTTCTTTCTTTCTCTTCTAACCTTTATAGTAACATGTCTTTTATAGATAGAAGCCTTTTGGATGGAGAAGTCTGGACTGTCTCTCTGTCCCTCATGGTGCCCGGGAGAAGTCCACGTGGCTTTGAAGAATCCATTTTATAGATAAAACTCCATTTTATAAAACTAGCTTCACTTTAGATTGGCCTCCCCCTCCCTAAAAGATGCCTGGTGATAAAGACCCAGGAGCAAAAAGACTCCATATAAGGGAACATATGGCTGTCCTAGAATGAGGGCTGGATCTGGGATGTGGCCCCAAAGCGGTAACCAATCAGGAGATATATAGATAAAGGGAGGGAACCAATAGAAATGCCACACACCCTGTAACCTGAGTTATATTATAATTAAATAGTTTTTTATCTATAAATAACCCTGCTCCTTTGTTCTTCGGGGCTCCATCTTGCCTGGACATTCATCTGCCTGCTTGTGGAGCCCGACTGCGCAGCCGTAAAATAAAAAAACACCTCTTGCTTTTGCATCTGCTGGTGTGGTTATTGGAGTTTTGGGGTACGCTCTCCTGAGAGAGGCCTTGGGGGTCTTTCAGCTTCTGGCATAATAACATCATCTTTTGGTAGCAGCAGGCTCCCATGGTTTCCCAGCATGCCCTGAAGTGGAGTCTGATGGATGTATGAGAGTTTAGAGGAGATAAGGAGTCGTGTCAAATGAAGAATCCCCTAAGTAAGGCATTACGTAACTCTCAGTATAAGCTGGGGACATTTCTGAAAAGGAAAGGGTTGTCATCGGCGATCCTGCTCGAGTGGCCAGGACCAGGGCCACATGCTCTGAAGTCACCTTGCTCAAAACACCTGACCAAGGAAAGTCCTTACCAGCGGTCTTTCTGGAGCTGTGTGGATGGGCACCTGCAGAGGAGAGAGGACAGCTGAGTCAGGGCTGGCATCCGCAGATAAGTGACATCTTGGCTTCTGCCTTAGAATGGTAGAAGCGTGCATCTGGCAGAGTCAAACTGGTCTTAGCCAAGAACAAGCATGCTGAGGTGCTGGGCTTCCCTCTAAGACTCCACGTGCCTCATGGCTTCTCCACCCTGTAGAGCAGTGTGGGAGGACACAGAGGGTAGTCAGTCCTGCCAAGCTAGTTCACATCTTGGAGGTGGCATCTCCCTCCCGGCCACCCTGCTGGAGTGAGCTAGGTGGAGCTAACACAGAGCTGGCTCAAGGAAGCCATATCAGCCCACTTGAGACTAGCAGTCCAGAGGTGTGTGGTCATCTCGTGCCAGAACCCAGCCCAGCTCCCAGAAGCCACCACGGGGCACTGGTCTGTCATCCTGTGCTAGCAGAGTGAGCTGGGGCTAACCTGGTGTCTCGAGGGAGGTGGAGGCTGTCGTCTGAGTTGGGGCCTGAGAGGACTCATGACTGTCTGTTCCTGTGACATGTGACCAGGATGACGTCAGCCAGGAGTCTGGTACAATAGATGTCTCTGTGGCCACGGCGGCGTCTGGCTTGGGAGATAACGCTGCTGGCTCTGTAGGAAATCCCAAGATGGAGACAGAAAGGTTCACACTAGTATATGGACACAAGGGCCTACTCTAGTGAGCTTGCACGAGCATCAGTGAACTGTCTCTTCAGGGGGTGACATAAGCCAGCCACTGGCTCACGGGACTTGTGAGAACGCTGAAGAATGTAGGCATTTATTGTAGCACACATGAAGAAAAAATCGACAGATCTAGATCTGTTTTCTAATGACTTTGTGCCAAAATACACGTGGAACTGTATCTGCAAACGGCAGCGGGTGCTGGTTTTCCTTTCCTTTCCACTTCTCTGGGTGTGTCTGCATGTTTATGTGTGGGTGGGTACTCATGGGTGAAGGAATGTGTATTGTGGTGTTTATTTATGAGAGAGAGAGAGAGAGAGAGAGAGAGAGAACGAGCCTCCAGCCACTTCAAATGACACATACGGCCTCTTGTGCATCTGGCTTTATATGGGCCCTGGGGAAATCAAACTCTGGTCCTTCTGCATTGCATGCAAACACCTTAACCGCTAAGCCATCTCTTCAGCCCACCATCCACCTTTTGTCCTGACACAGGGTCTCTCACTAGCTTGGAACTCATCAAGGAGACGAGACTGACTGGCTGGCCAACCCCAAGGATATGCCTGTCCCTGTAACCCCAGCGCATGGATCACAAGCATACGCCACCATAATTGGCATTGTTTTGTTTATTTGTTTGTTTTGTATTGTTTTTAGGTAGGGTCTCACGCTAGGCCAGGCTGACCTGGAAATTCACTATGTAGTCTCAGGGAGGCCTTGAGCTCATGGTGATCCTCCTACCTCTGTGTCCTGAGTGGTGGAATTAAAGGCATGTGCCACCATGACCTGCTGGCTTTGTTATTTTTAATGCAGGTTCTGGGGAATCAAACATAGGTCTTGGGGCTGGAGAGATGGCTTAGCAGTTAAGGTGCTTGCCTGCAAAGCCTAAGGACCTAGATTTGATTCCCCAGTACCCACATAAATCCAGATGCACAAAGTGGCACATGCATCTGGAGTTCATTTACAGCAAGTGGCTAGAGGCCCTGGCATGCCCATTCTCTCTCTCTCTCTCTCTCTCTCTCTCTTTGCCTGCCTCTCTCTCCTTGCAAATAAATAAAAAATAACAAAAATAGGTCTCCTTTTTTAAGGAAAGATTTTGTTTTGTTTTGCTCTGTGTGTGGTTTGGTGTGTAGGTGTTTACATAGTGCATGCACCTGTGTGTGCAAATACACGTGGCTCAGGCCTTGCATCCGGAGGCCAGAGGAGAATTCTGGGTGTCTTCTATCACTCTTCTATCAGCTTCTCTGAGATAGAGTCTCTCGCTGAGACTGGAGCGGCCCTTTTCAGTCAGACTGGCCCAGGGATTTCCTGTCTCTCCCCAACAACACTGGGCTTATTGGTGTGTTTTTATTTGGATGCTGGGGATTAAAGTCAAACCCTTTCAGGCCCTCATGCTTGTGTGGCAAGTGTTCTTACCCAGTTAGTCATTTCCTCAACCCTTGAGACGGTGTCTTGATGTGTAGCTCGGGTTAGCCTTGAACTCATGATCCTCCTTTCTCTGCCTCTTAGGTGCTGGGATTTACAGGCATGTGTTATCACACCAGAGTCCAGCTCACATGTTGGTATAACATTTAGAAATATTTAAAATTTAAAATGTTCTTTAAAAATATTTTATTTATTTATTTGCAAGCAGATATATATATATATATATATATATATATATATATATATATATATATATATATATATAGAGAGAGAGAGAGAGAGAGAGAGAGAGAGAGAGGGAATGGGCAGGCACAACAGGGCCTCTAGCCACTGAGAATGAACTCCAGATGCATGCACCACTTTACGCATCTGGCTTTACATGGGTACTGGGAAATTGAACCTGGGTCCTTAGGCTTTGCAGGCAAGTGCCTTAACCACTAAGCCATCTCTCCAGCTCTGCATTTGCTTTCAAATTGAATAATTTTGGCATGTATGTGTATAGTATGCATACGTGTGTATATGTATGTGTGTGTGGAGGGACATGTATGTATGTGTGCCTTCCTCAGTAACTCTCTCTCCACCTTATTATTATTTTTTGGTTTTTCAAGGTAGCTCTAGCCCAGGCTGACCTGGAATTCACTATGTAGTCTCAGGGTGGCCTCGAACTCACAGTGATCCTCCTGCCTCTTATCTTAAGCGCAGCTTCACCTTGTGTTTTTGAGTCAGGGTCTCTCAATGAACCTAGAGGTCACAAATTCGACTAGCCTAAAGATTCAACTGCATCTGCCACCCCAGCACTGGGGTTATGAGCAAACCTCCACGCCCAGCAGTTTGATGTGCATGACGAGTGTCTTTCCCCACTGAGCCATCTCCCCAGCCCCACTGCAAACGCTTACTCTTGACATTAATAAAAAGTTCTATTATCCAGGCGTGGTGGTGCACGCCTTTAACCCCAGCACTTGGGAAGCAGAGGTAGGAGGATCTCTGTGAGTTCAAAGCCACCCTGAGACTACATAGTGAATTCCAGGTCAGCCTGGACTAGAGTGAGACCCTACCTTGAAAAATACAAAGAAAAGAAAAAAAGTTATCTTGCCTGGGTTTGAGGTGGGTCACAGCAGGAGGCCACATGAGGGGAGGGGGCAAAGATGATAGTTTTTGAAAGTTTTCCAATATTCCTACCTTTTCCGGGAGGGGAGGGGCTCTGTGCAAGTGGGGTCGTCCTTGCCATCAGTGGTGGAGAAGCTGTGGAAAGCAGCGCTGGTCTTTGATGAACCAGAGAGGGGTCTCCTAGAGAAAGGACAATCACGCAACATTTATGCTTCTGGGGGTGGACTCTGGGAGTGGTTTCAGAACCAGCTACAAATAAAAACCATCAATGCATAACTTTCTTTTGGAGATGTCTAACTTCCTCGGACAGGAAGTAAGCAGTATTTTTCAGCAAAGACAGACTACAAACCACTTTTCTAGTGTTTTGAAAACAGCAGAGGTCAGACATCAAAAACCAAAAAAACCTTTTTAAAGGTTTAATTTTAATCTTGATAATTTAAAATATGTATATAATGTATTTTGAACATAGTTCTTTCCTCCTGCTAAACCCATTCTTCCCAATTATTCCCTCTCCTGCTTTGATGATTTGTTTTATGTGACCACTGAGTTTAATTAGGACTGCTTACATGAACATGGGTGGGGGGTTCTTAATTGGA
>PVHP010046579.1:0-13231 GCA_004024765.1 Zapus hudsonius | reverse complement strand
GGGGGCGGAAAGATTGTGAGAGCCGTGGTGGGGGAGACTGTCCGGAGGCATGGCACCCATCAGTGACAACACACTTGGGCCAGGAAGACCGGGATGAGTACTAAGATATACAGGATCCCTTGCCACAAGGACTAATACAGACAGCCCACGAAGGAGGATATACAACTGATCAGGGATGGGGAGGGGGGGAATTGGGGAAGTCGGGATAACAAAGCATGGTTTGCCCACTAAATAATGTAACTCATTATGGACAATAAATATTAAATTTAAAAAAAAATGAAGTTTTCCGTTTTCCAAGTCCACGTCCAGGGAGTGTTCCCATGATCACATATCTCTGTGATTCTTTTCCTGAAATATATGCTAGTTATTGCAATGCGGCCTTCAAAGCTGTCCAGTTTAGAATAGATGGCCAGTCCACAGTAAGGATAGTAGCGTTGCAGAGACACTTAATACACACAGTATTGTTCATAAGTACTTTACACCATGGGTCCTCATGAAAACTGGGTCCCATAGGAATTCCAGTAGTGCAAGCCCTTTCTCAGTGCAAACCAATTCTCAATGTGCGGTGAGTTGAGAAGGTAACATCTCCCACTGACTCAGGGGAGATCTGCTGTCTTCTGCAGAAGACAACTTGAACTCACTGTGCGGACAGTTTCTACCAGGACCGACTCAACAACATTCTCCTCTCAATGGGACACTTGGGCAGAAGGGAACTGATCCCATCCAGGAAGCAGGCTTGTCTCTGCCCAGGAGCCTCATGGGTTTGGCCAACATTCATGAAATAGTATTGCTTTTATTTATTACCTTGTAAGAAGGGTTAAGCAATCTTGGCATCTCAGCTCATTGAGAGTGTGTGTGTGTGTGCGTGAGTGTGTGTTCAAATGTGATCTCAAAGAAATCATCCAGGGAACATTGCTCCATCCTCCTCTTTACACCCAAAGAAACTAAAACAGAAAAGCCATTTTGTCATTTCCCCCAGTCACATAGTTGGTAAGGATAAGAGCTGGGATTTGAACTCGTGCGCTTAACCACCACAATAAGAAACATAAATTTTCAGTTTTCTTTTGTGTTAAAAGAATTTCAACTTCTTTGTTGGGTTATAAGCTGCAGGTTTTACTAAAATTGCTATCTTTATTGAAGTGTTATGTCCCATGTAATGAAACACAATGGCCTGTTTGTACAAATTGTAAAAGAAACCAAAGTTTCCAGAATGTTGGACCATTCATAAAGCAGGAAATTAACAGCAACAGCAAACAAAACAAGAAGAATTCCTGCCCAAGTTCTTCTCTCTGGACCTCCATGGCCAGGACATGGGTCCTCCCAGCACCTTCTCTGAACAGGTCAACACCGTCTCCCCCACCTCTGCTCAGAACCCTGGCCTCAGCATGTTCTCATGAAGACACAGGTCACTGCCCCTCTTTCATCTCTCATAACTTTAACGTGATGCTTTGTAACCAGTACTAAGGATAAATGAAGAGACCGCCTTTAGTATGTGGTTTAAAGAATGACTTCCAGCAGTAAAATATAACATGATAACTTTAATGCTTTTGTCATGAATTGTACATTTGTAGGAAGTGTGATGTGCTAAGTAGATTCATCACAGGTTGTGAAATGATCCAACCATGCTATTTTTAAATTAATTAATTTATTATTGTTAATATGTAGAAACACTGTATGAACAAGTTTTGTGTTTGTACCCCCATCTCCTTCCTCCCTGTCCCCAGTCCACTGAGGACCCTCCGCAGTGGGGTTGCTGGAATGCTCCATGGGGTGCAAGGCTTTGAACTGAACAAGCAGTAACCAGGTTGTTTTTTTTTTAATTTTCAGGGAGGCAATGTCTCTGGATATTCTCCACCACCATGGCTCTTGTAATCTTTCCACCCCTCTTCTGAAAAATTCCCTGAGTCATGGGGGTGAGTTTTAAGTCTGCTTTACTGTTGAGCTCTTAAGAGGCTCTGAGTTGAGGTATTTTTACCCATTTAGAGTTGAGTTTTGTGCATGGCAAGAGGAGTGGATCTAGTTTCATTTTTTACATATGTTTATCCAATTTGTCCAGCACCATTTGTTGAAGATGCTATCTTTTCACCAGTTGACATTGTTGGCATCTTTGTTGAATATGAAGTAACTATAGTTGCTAGAGCTTAGGGCAGGGTCTTGTCTGTTCCATTGGCTTGTCTGTCTGTTTTTATGTCGGTACCATGCTGTTTTTATTACTATGGCTTTGTAGTATATCTTTAGATTGGGTATGGTGATAGCTCCTGAGGAGCTTCTGAAACTCTGAATACCCTAGACGAAAAAATAGATGGAAGTCTATACAAGATAGGAATAGGCAAAAACTTCCTGAACAAACCTCCAGTAGCCCAGGAAGTACTACAGTCACTCAACCAATGGGAACTCATCAAGCTAAAAATCTTCTCTACAGACAAACACACCATACTCAAAGCCAATAGACCACCATCAGAATGGGAGACAATCTAAGCCAGCTATTCCACAGACAGAGGCCTAGAACTCAAAAAATTAAATAATAAAAAAAATCAAATAGCCTTCTCACAAAAATGGGGCAGTGAACTCAACAGGGAATTCTCAGAAGAAGAAATACAAACAGCCTACTCTCATTTAAGAAAATATTCAATGTCACTAATCATCAGGGAAATGCAAATCAAAACAACAGTGAGATTCCACCTCACTCCAGTCAGAATGGCAATCATTAAAAAAATCCAACAACAATAGATGCTGGCGAGGATTTGGGGAAAAGGGACCCTCATTCACTGCTGGTGGGAATGCAAAGTTGTACAACCACTATGGAAAGCAGTGTGAAGGCTCCTGAACAGGATGGATATAGAGCTACCAGCCGACACAGCTATCCCTTTACTGGGCATCTACCCCCAAGTTTCCTTGCTGAAGCACAGAGACATTTGCTCAACCATGTTTATAGCAGCTCAATTTATAATAGCAAAGAATTGTAATCAACTCAAATGCCTATCACTGGACGAATAGATATCAACGTTGTGGTACATATATACTATGGAATTCTACGCAGCTGAAAGGAAAAATGACATAATGAAACTTAAATAAAAGTGGATGGACTTGGAGTATATCATACTTAGCAACCTCACACAAGAGCAGAAAGCTAAGTGCCACATATTCTCCCTCATATGTGGTTCCTAACCAGGTTAAGCCTGGACATTAAGAAAACTTGTCAGTGATCTGAGAGACTGTAAAAGGGGATGGAAAGAAAGAATGGGGGGAATGAGAGGGTGGGGGACTCATACAATAAACTAAACTAATAAGGAATTGACACCATAAAATACTAACTTTCATATAGTAAGCTCCTGAGGAAGCTGTGGGCACCACCTAGTATGAGGGGCCATGAACAGAATGGGAGGAACCCTAACCTCAAGAATAACTGCTCAGGCATCTCCCTGTCCCAGTTATTGGTTCCTTCCCACACTGAGCTGTTGATCAAAGAAATCCACAAGGTCCCCAAAACAAGACCGACTTCTGTCAAAGCTCTTGCCCCAGGCCTAAGGTAAGGCCTTACTGCTGAAGAAACCAGTGTGTCATCAAACAACACCAAGAAATCCTGCTGGATCCAGAATGGTTACCAGCTCCCAGATGGTATCCTGTGTAGCACTGGAAGGTGTTACATGAGCTGCAGGGGAAATTGGTCAATGATATTTGGAGAAAGCAGAGACCTCTGAAATACAATATAGACAGTTGTCACAAGAATGCTGAACACACGGCTGTATGGAAGAGACCAGCAAGTCAAGAAATGCTCATCTGTGCAATAGTGGTGCTAAACCAAGGAGGGTAATCAACAGCTTTCTGATTAGCTAAGAGATCCACTCAGTGACAAGGAACCCTTAACTGGAACTGGGATCCGTGACAAAATCCTATGGGGACCAAGGACTCAGGTTCCTAGGGGAAATTCCCACTACCAGAGAGCTACAGAGAGGCTACACCCATGAGGAGCCAGCCAAAACAGCAATGTTGTCTCTTTTAACCTATATTGATCTCACTCTCTGATGGAGATTCTGTTTATTTTTCAGAAGGCAGAGAGAGAGCCGGGGACAACTCAATTCCACCAACAAGACATGGGATGAAGGTTGACATCCTGGCAGGAGACAAACCACACCTATCCTTCACACAGGGCCCAAATGAACCCTACGAAAAAATGCTGAAACAAACAGGAGAGCAATAACCACAAGTCTGATAACCCATAAAAGGCCAATGGAGACAGATACCAACGACACCCATCACAACCCAGGGCAAAGGTCCAGAGATACTTAAGATCTCAACAACAAAGTAGACCTAAAACTCACCTACTATAACTCAGGGAACTGAGCAAAAGAGGGAGCAGAAAGAATTTCAGAGCCATGGTGGGGGAAAATATCCAGAGACATCCCCCCTGCTCAGCAAAAACACACAATGGAGGAAGATTAAAAAAAAACCTGGCTACCTCTGGTGCGGTTCATAAGCCCCTGTGGACAGATTCAGAATGTGCACCGAGGAGGGA
This sequence comes from Zapus hudsonius, assembly GCA_004024765.1. Lineage (NCBI taxonomy): Eukaryota > Metazoa > Chordata > Mammalia > Rodentia > Dipodidae > Zapus > Zapus hudsonius. The sequence goes on along the minus strand of PVHP010046579.1, from coordinate 8,715 downwards.
CCCCAGTGGGTAGGGGACAGAGAGGAGGAAACGGGGTCACCTTCCCAAGATTTGCTCATACAATGTATACAATTATTCAAATAAAGGTATTAATTTTAAAAACTGCAAAAAGAGTCTCTGGGTTTCTGCTTTGGACTATTTGAGTATCCTCGGGGTCTGTCTCCATCACCCTTTCCTAGGTTGTCTGACTTGCTGTGGAGGGAGCTCTCTTGCTCATCTCAACACTTCCTCTCTGGTTTCGCTTGGGTCCTATATGAGGGTTCATCTCCTGCCTGGGTGTCAGCCATCTTGGAAGCACTGCCCTCTGACAGACACAACCAGAATCTCCAATGCAGAGGAGATCAGTGTACTTTAAATGGCGATCTGGCGAGATTTTAATGGGTGTGGGCTGTCTCTAGGCCCACGGTCAGCGGGAGACTCTCCTTGGAGCCCAGGTACTGGCCTCCATCACCAGTTTCCTGTCTCCACCAAGTCCATTCCGCTTTGCTCTCTGCACTCGCAGGGTCCATATGCGTCGGAAAGCGCCATCACGGACGACTTTCCCAACCGTCTTAGAATCACAGGAATCCCTTGGCAGCTGTACTTCACTCGCCATTTTCGGCCACAGCGTCTCCTTCCGAAGCCTGTTCCCTCGGCCTTGAGACGCTCTTTCCATCCTCCTCCTCCTCCGAGTCGGCTCTCCGCCGGAGACTCTCCTCAGCAGAGCCGCAGCCACGAGAACTCGGAGCCCTCGGGCAGTGCCGGAAGTGACGCCAGAAGGCAAACTGGCGTCACATCCGGCTTCAGCCGCCAACGGCCGCACCTCGAGCGAGCGAGGGCTGGGGACTCGTCAGCGTGGAACCCTTTCAGGCCCAGGTGGCGCCGAGGGGAAGATGGCGGTTGGGGCGAGGAAAACCTCGACTGAAGATAAACTTTCTTGGATTCAACATGAAGAAGCCTTGGCCCTCGGTCCAAACGGTGACCGGAGACCATGCCTTCGAGACAAACCCTTTGAAGACAGTGATGGCGGCACAAAATGGAGCTCCCCGGAGAGGAAACGTCTAGGACTGGGAGCCATGCGAGGAGGCTTCCATTCAGCCACCAGCAGTTCTGCTTTGGTGGAAGAAGCCTGTGGATTTGGGGGTGAAATCAGATTTCCTTCCTACCTGAGAAATGATGCGGGAAATCACTGTTGGAGAAGCCCGGGAATGGAGAGAATGTGGAAGAGCCTTCCCCACCAACTCAGGCCTTAAAACCCACGGACGAAGTCGCAGCCGACCAGGGTCCTGTGCGTGTCAAGAGTGTGGCCAAGTGTAAATCTCGAGGCCTCTCGAAGCCTATGGAGAGAAGCCCTGGAGGGGAACCCACGCGGGAAGGCCTTGGCGTCCTCATCTGATTGCACATTTGAGAACTCACACCGGAGAGAGAGAAGCCTTTTGAGTGCAGAGAATGTGAGGAAGCATTTACACGGTCCTCGCATCTTCGTGGGCGCAAAGTCACCCTGGAGAGAAGCCTGAAGGGTGTCAGGATAATGGAGAAGCCTTCACTGAGTGCTCATGCCTTGCCCCACACACGAGAACCCTGTGGGTGTCAGTTAGCTTTCCTGAATGCATAGAACATTTAAAAACGCATTGAAAAACGAGAAGCTTTTTGAATGTCCTGTATGTATAGGATCCTGTAGAAATCCCTTATGATGTTCCAAGAAGCACTTCTGAATTTACATGGGAATAAAACTGTCGGTGTAAAGGCCTGTGAGAAAGCCTTCAGTGGATGGATTGGCTTTCCACGTACTGACTCACACTGGGAAGAAACCCTATGGGTGCTGAGAATGTGGGAAAGCCTTCGCTACTTCCTCCCACCTTGAACATTTAAGAAGTCACATAGGGGAGAACCGCTTTGAGCATGACCAGTGTGGGAAGGCATTTGTCTTCTGCTCGCGGGCGAGATGCCCTTTGAGTGTACAGTCAGCATGTGGCAAAGAATTTAAGCGTTCCTCCAACCTTTGAAGTTACATGAGAATACACACTGGAGAGAAAACCTATTTAAGAACTGTGGAGGGCTGGAGAGATGGCTCAGATTTTAAGGCACTTGCCTCCAGTGCCTAAGGCCCCAGGTTCAATTCCCCAGGACCCACATAGGCCAGACCCACAAGGTGGTGGCCCTGGTGTGCTCTGCTTGAAAATAAATAAAGAACTGTGGAAAAGCCTTTATTGAGCACTCAGGCCTTACACACTTGAACAGACTACTGGTGGATGGCTGGAGAGACGGCTCAGCAGTCAAAGGCTTTTGCTCCCCAAGTCTTCCGGCCTGGGTTCAATTTCCAAGTAGCCATGAAAAGCTAGATGCACAAAGTGGCACAATCATCTGGACGTCATTTGTTGTGGCAGGAGGCCCTGGAGTGTGCATTTTTCCCTCACCCCCTCTGAAATAGAGAATAACGAGCGAAGCCCTAGGGATGTAAGGAATGTTGGGAAGCATTCACTTTTTTTTCATTTTTATGTAACTAAGAATTCACAGTGGACATAAGCTCTAAATGGAAAAACTTGTTCTTTTGATCTTACTGAACGGGATCATTGGATGGATATAATTTGGATGTAAGGAATGAGGAACAAGTTATTAAGTGCTTGCTCACTTCTTGATAATGACATTTGCAGTCAATCAAGAAACTGTCAGGCTAAGCACTGTGCAAACATATTCAATTGTCCCTTCCACTTTAAAGACATGTTGGACTTGATACTCAAACATGTCTCATGGATATATGGACTTGGGAGGGTCATTGGAGTCAACTTACAATGTGGCTGAGGCCATAGAGTGTAAGAAAAATGGAAGCTCTTCAGCGTTTCCTCAGCTTTTGCTAAGTATGGGAACAATTGTAGTAGCATGGAAACTATGTATTATATGTACAAAACTTACAGTTCTGCTAAAATAATTTGATACCTGTGATCTCACAGTGGGAAAAACCTTCATGGAGATAAGAAATGCAATGTTACTTTAAAATATTCTACTTTGGCTAAAGCTCATACTGAAGTGTATCCGCATACAATGAATATGGCAAATGTTTCCATATGCCAAGAAGTCTTGTGTGCTGACTGACAGTTGTGGACTTCTAGGTGGCTCTACAGAAAGGTGGAGGGTTTTAGCTTGTGAGGATCATGGTGGGTTCCATTGGTGTCTCCCGCATTTCTGAAGTCAGCGTGGTCTCCAGGCCTCAGCAGGTTACCTATACCCATGCTGTACCTTTGAGTGTCTGTGCATACCCTTCCCCTCGCCCCACACACATCTTCAATGAAAAGTAGCCAGGCACTGCTGTGCATGAGAAATCCTAGCCTTACCTCCTTGCTCAGGCACTTTGGGAAGGCGGGACACTCCTACCTTAGCCAGTTTCCACTGTGGAAATCAGTGTTTGCCAGCTCTTAACTGATCTCCAATTCTATAGACGCCAAAAGGACAAGACCCTGGCAATTTATAGCCCTAGCTTTCAGCCTTTCCCATAAAACCTGACTGCAGAAAACCTACCAAAAAGTTCTTTTTGCATCAGAGTTTCCAGAGAAACTGTGACAATTTCACACATCCTGTCTTTTCTTTATCTAGAAGAGCTAAATGACACGTGTGCTACAGTTCTTGTATCATAAATTCTTCAGATTGCTCGCATGAAATAATTGTAATAAAAATTAGAAATCACAGTTCAAAAGTCATTACGGAAGCACGGTTTTGCCCCTGTTTTACTTGGACAGGTTTTGGTTCAGAGCCACCCGGGTTGGGTATGCTACTCGGAAACTTCTGGACCACGCTTCACTGCTGTTCTGTTCTGTCTTCAGAAGAGCTGTCACTGTACCAACTAGGATGGAAACCTCACGAGAGCAGGCACGGCATCTTCCTCAGTAGGAGATTTCTTCGTAGAGCAGGACATGGAGCTACTCAAGTGAATATTAGCTTAATTCGAGTGTGATCTACTGGCATTATGGGGAGGGGCTTGGTGAGCATGTCAGAGAGGAGCTGTGCCCCTGAATGTCACGGGAACATGTGTGTGACATTTCAAGATGTGCATGAGGGTCTCTGAATGCTGCCCAGGGCCACGTGAGCACAGAGGAATTCTGGTTTAGAGAAAAGGGGGAGGGAATCACAGCTGTGCCTGCAGCATCTGGAATTGAGACACATGGAAGCCGACAGGGAGGGGCAGACACAGGAGAAAGCCCTCTGAACTTCTCCCAGCACCACTTAGCACAGGCTCAGGCCTAATTCGAGGAACCTTCCAGACCAAACAAGAGCTCAGCTTAACACACAGGCAAGTTTCTCTCACTTATCCTCTTCTACAGGGATTGAACTGAAACCCAGACAAGTATGGATACATTTTTCTAGGAAGCTCCAAAGCCTAAACTTCTAGAACTTCAAGTATTAGTTTATAGTAACTATTTCCTACCACACTAAAACATAGAATTATAGTGAAATGTGAAATATGTCTTTGTGTGGGTGTTTCATGGCACACTATAATGCTAAGTGTATGTTTATGTGTTTCTGAGACTCTTTATCCTGCATTTTTAAACTTTGAAACTTTTGGCCAAAACGCTTCTACAATTTTGGCGAAGACAATCGAGAAAAATAATTCATGAAATGTCAGTGTGAAAACAAGCTTAAACAAGCAATAAAAACTGGGAAAAAAAATCTGATTCAATGCCCCCAAAACAAATTACCTATCTAAGCCCTACAAGTAGGAAAGTTAGCTCCTCTTTAAAAAAAAAAAAAAGCCTTACTTTAGTAGAATTCAGACCAAAAATTACACTTCCTCACCAAGCTAATGAATTCTCATTCTAACTTCCATATTAATTGGTAACACAGGATGGTATTACCCAAGGAAAGCAGCAAACAGCTTTCAAAGGTGAATTCTGTACTGTGTCCTTTGAGAATAATCTGATGTCAAAGGTTTAGGCCACAAATGAGAGCCTGGTGCCCTGAATACAGACCAACAAAAGAAGGTTAGTTGAGATATACTAATGTTAAATAAGATCTACTTGAAGAAGTATTCCTAAATCTGAAAAGGAAACTTTCATAACAGTAAAATAGTCCATCCATCAGAAAGTTATAACATTTCTAAGTTTGTATGGATTTAATTATAAAGCTATAAGTACATAAAGCAAAACTTTAGAGATTTGTAAAAAGAAATATTTTAAATCCATAATCAAAGTGAGATAATTTAACAGTTTTGATAACTGATAGAAAAAGCATCTAGGATATTTGTATTGACAATCAAGACAGCACAACACAGTGAAAAACAAAACTATTTTCTTAATGTGCATCACCGAGTCATAGTATTTACAATTTTGGCAGCTGTGCAAAGAACATTTAAAAAATAGTCCACATTGCACAAGTGTTCCTTTCATGGTTCGCTGCTGTCTCCCATTAGGAAGTGTGTTCAGCCTACTCCTAGTGGCAGACTGCGTTTCATATCAGTGGTCTCTGTTTACTCCAGCTGTCATTGACCAGCTTCCCCTGGCAGCTTATGCAGTGCCTTCCAGCACTGCACTAACTACCATTTGGGGGATGGTTACCCGTCTGGACCTCACAGGGTCTCTCGATGCTGATAGATGACTTTCTGTGGTTTCTTCAGCAACAGGATCTTACCTCAGGCCTGGGGTGGGGATTCAAGAGCTTTGACAGAATCCTGTCTTGGTTTTGGGACCTCATGGGTCACTTTGGTCAACAGCTCAGTGAGGGAAGGAGCCGGTGACTGGAACCAGGAGTTGCCAGACTGATTGATTTTTCATAGGCTTAGTAGACTCTCTCCCCTTCTATTCACGGCCCCTTTTGCCAGATGATGCTCACTGCTTGCGCAATAGATTACAGTGTGCATGTATTTTGTATTTTGTGAGGATTTTGTGCTTTTGAACCACTTATGGCTTTGCTTCCTGCTTAAGTCATCCCCTCTCCCCCCATCCCTTACACCTCTTTCACAAACTCTCACTTTTCCCGACTGGACTGTGTAGAGTTTACAGTTAACCTGGGGAAGAATATGCGGTGCTTGACTCTGTTCTTTTTTTTTATTGTCCATAATGTGTTACATTGTTTAGTGGGCAAACAATGAGTTGTTATTCCCCAATTCCCCATTGCCCTCCCTCCCCGTCCCCAGTCAGCTGGATATCCTCCTCCGTGGATCAGTCTTTGTGTTGGGGACCATGGATAGCCTAGTATTCAGCTGGGTTCTCCTGACCCAAGTGTGTTGTTACTCTCTGTTCTTTTGAGAGTTTTCTTAGTAAGATCTGCTCCAAGTCAGACCATTTTTCTCTAAATTTCGATATGTCATTTTTCCTTTCAGCTGAGTAAAATTCCATCATGTAAATATACCATAGTTTTGCTATCCATTCCTCCATGGATGAGCATTTGGGTTGATTCCAATTCTTGGCTTTTATGAATTGAGCTACTATAAACATAGTTTATAAACATATAAATATAGTGCAATGGAGGAGTCAAAGCCTGGGGAGGAAATCAACAGCTTTTAATTCTGCCAAGTAATCCACTCAGTGATGGGGAGCCCTTAACTGGAACTGGGGACTCAGGGTGAAATATACTGGGAACCAAAATCTTAGGCCCCCAAAGAGCAATGCACTACATGAGTGTTTTACAAAGAGGCTATGAATAATAGAATCTAGCTAATTCAGAAATGTGTATCTAAGTTAACCTATACTGATCTCACTCTCTGATGGAGATTCTGTCTGTATTTTTCAGAAGGCAGAGAGAGAGCTATGCATCCTCCAGCCCTAACAATAAGCCATAGGCCAATAGCTGACATCCGTGCAAGAGATGAGCCACACCAGATCTTCCATGGAGGATCCATATAGAACCCTGCAGAGAGTGGTGGGATAAGCAAGAGACCTATAATCACAGCCAATCAGTCAACCCAGGATAAACCAGACAGACACCAACGATTTTCAATGCAACCTAAAGCAGAAGTACAGAGGCCCCTAAGACCTCAACAATAAAGCAGCCTTAATACTCACCCACCATGACTCAAGGAACTGAGCAGAAGAGGGGGCGGAAAGGTTGAAAGAGCCATGATGGGGGAGAACTCCCAGAGACATGCCCCCCCCTCAGTAACAACATACATAGAGGGGTGGAACTGGGCTGACTCCTAGGCTATCCATAACCCCCTACCCCATGGACTGATCGAGACTGCCCATGGAGAAAGATATCCAGCTGATTAGGGACAAGGAAGAGGGAAATTGCGGAACTGGGGATACCAGCACATTATTTGCTCATTCAATGTATCTAATTATGGATAATAAAGAAAAAGAAGGAAATCTAAACGGTAACATAAAATGTTGAAGCTGAGGTCAACTGGCTTGTCCAGGCTCCTGGGAAAAGGCAAGTCAGTCCTCACATTCAGTCTACAATTTCCATGCCTGAGTGCAAGCTCCAAAAATGTTGGCTTCCATGGTCAATTTCCCAACTTACAAACGTTATCAACTAAAATAAAACAGAAGGAAAAGTTAACTAGGGAAGTGGTCCAGTGGTAGAGTGTTTGCCTAGCATGCACCAGGCTCTGGATCAGTCCCCAGCAGGAAGGAAGGAAGAGAGGAGGGAGGGAGGAAGGGAAGGAGAGAGGAAGGAAGGAAGAGAGGGACGGAGGAAAGAAGGAAGGAAGGAAGGAAAGGAGGAAGGGAGGGAGGGAGGGAAGGAGAGAGGAAAGAAAGAAGAGAGGGAGGGAGGAAAGAAGGAAGGAAGGAAAGGAAGGAAAGGAGGGGGAGGGAGGGAAGGAGAGAGGAAGGAAGGAAGGAAGGAAGAGAGGGATGGAGGAAAGAAGGAAGGAAGGAAGGAAGGAAGGAAGGAAGGAAGGAAGGAAAGGGAGGGAGGGAGGGAGGGAAAAGAAAAAGCAAAGGGAGGGGAAGAGAGAGAAATGGGAGGGAAGGAAACAAAAAGCACATAGCTAAACATTTTATTGGCCAAAACACACATGAGTTAATTTTATCCCCAGCTGAAATTTTCAGCCTTTCAAAAATGAAAATAAAATGTAAGAAGAGTGGATGTTCATTGATGAAAAGTATGAAAGAAGACCACGTAAGCTTGGTCAAATTTATTATTTATATCCAAAAGTATATATCTATATACCATTTATCAAAATTAAAATAAAGAAAAAACAAAAGTACAGGCATTTCTGGCTGAATGATACCATGTGTCGAGTGTCGAAGGAGTTTTGCTAGTCGACCCATACTGAGAGAGGGCAGGCTCTGGGCTCAGCAACAGGAATGCTGGGTCTCAGTCTATGAAGAACCCCAGCCATCTTCCTGGGGAGGTCCCCTCCCCTGGGCCTGTCTGCTAGCCAGTGAGGCAGACGGGGAGAGCAGTACTTACACGGCTGGTGGTGGGTGGCCCCCACAGTGCCATGGCACGACCTTGAGAACCGTAGCTGCCATCAAAGTGCCATTTGCCCAGTAAATGAATGCTTTGGGTCAACTAAAACTAAGTAAAACTGGCTAAAAAATTCATCAAAAAGGAACCAAATGCACTCAGTCCTTTAAACTAGACTCCGGTGTCCAAGCCAAGCTTCCTGCCAGAATCGATGGCTCCTTGGCTCACAGGCCTATTCTTGGCAAAGAAAGAGAAGCAGGCTGCTGTCTCTGAGTGGCTAGACACTGAGTTCTCCTCCAGGAGCCCCTGGCCATGAAGCTCATGGAAAACAGGCCTGTGCCCCTGAGACCTTAGCTCTTTAAGAGTTCCCAAAGCCCGGCCACTGACTGTAAGTTA